>CM042478.1:32670608-32900608 GCA_023621385.1 Quercus gilva | reverse complement strand
ACATTCCTTTATCTACATGTTTGGTTACTAATTATGCATAAGACAATTGGTTCTTTCCTAGATCTTCTTTACTCCAATAATTAAAGGAGAGAGTAGTGGCGGCTTTAAGAATTTTTTCTAAAGTAGCCATTAAAAACTTAAATTATATAAAATTTAATAATTAAAAAAAAAAAAAACTTGAATCTTTCAACATTACAAAAAAAAACAAATAAATGCATGAATTTTTCCAATTTCATTCTACGAGTTTTTATATTTTATAATTGTTGCATAATAGTTTCATTATCAATGCTACAAGCTACATCTTTTTCAATATACATAACTAAGCAATTATTCATCCATTGATTTCTCATTCGATTGCATAGTTCATTCTTTATTATTTTATTACAAAAAAAAAACTTTTTTCAATTGTTGCATTCATGATAGGAAATGTCAAAACTAACTTCACAAGCAAATAGAATATTGGATATATGGCATCCTTCTGTGCTCCACCATCATTCTAGCAAAGTCACCAATTCCTTTTAGTTCTAAAAACGCATAATTGGAGCACTTATCAACAATGTAATTCTGAAATTAAATGTCAAGTGCCATTAAATTTGTTTTAAAAGAATCACAAGGATAGAATTTTTCAAGACAGATCAACTTTTTGCTTATCAAAAACAAAAAATGAATTACTGGGAATCTTGGATTCAAGCAAGCCATACAAAATAGCAACTTCATATTCACCTCTAAAAACAGTTGTGGAGATCTTGAAGTTGCATATCTATGGATGTGTAGAATAGCTTAACACTATAGTGATGCAAATTTGAAATTTGTGGGGTTTTACGTTGTGGCCTCCCACCAACTACAAATATTTTATCCATATTCTTGATATGAATACTATGTTTGCTACAAAATGAAGACACTTCAATCAATAGAAACTCTCATCACCTGCAATCATTGCTTAGACACTTTAACAAGTGGCATAACATTACAGTATCTTGATTTTTCCTTTGCAATGCTCTTGACAACTCATAATAGATTGAGCTTCAACTTTTTGAAGGGAGTGTAGGTCATCCTCTTGTATAATACCAAAGTACATCAACTACAAAAGAAAACATCAAAATCAAATTGAGAATTGTCCCATAATATGATCCCATCATGTATCACCAGCACATTTAAGACTTTTCTCTTGATTCAAACTTTTCCCGCTTATGAGTTCACCCTTGTCTAATGCTTTTGTAATTCTAGCATGTTGTGCATCTAAAAAGAGTATCTCATCTCTTATAAGAGCCTTCAACAAATTTTACTAAATTACCAATCAAGCAAGAAAAACAATCAGCAATGTTAATATGCTTTTTATCAATAACTACAAGAGTCAACTGAAGTTGATGAACATAAAATACTAATTTATTCTCCCTCAAAATTAAAGCTTTAATACCATTAAATTCACTTTGCATATTGCTAGGCCCATCATAACCTTGTCCACGTAGTTTTGATAAACTCAATTCATGTCTATAAAATAAAGATTCAATTGTAGCTTTGAGTGACATAAAGGCGGTATTGTATCTACTACATGTACAATACCAAGGCAAGGAACTGCTATGTAGCAATTCCCTTTTTGTCTATATAACGCAAAACAATGGACACTTGTCTTTTCATTAAGATATCATGGGGTCATCAACTAAAATTGAAAAGAACTTATTGTTAAGATCCTCAATGATGGCATTGGTAGTTTCATATGCAATTGCATTCACAATGTCTTTTTGAATATCATTGTGGGTTAGTTTGTTGTTTTTTGGAGTGTTTCGCAACACTTTATTGATAAATTCATTGTAATCCACCAAAAATTATAGAAGATCAAGAAAATTCCCTTAATCACGAGATTTACCATAACCACCAAAAGCTAACCCCAAACACAGAAGGGGAATCTTATCTTAATTAAGTTCTATAATCAATCTTATCTTGATTTGACTACTTGACAACATTTTGCATGTGATGATTTTGCTTAATTAGATCCTTACTATTCTTTGGAGCTTGGATATGGGCACTATTGTCACCTCCAACAAGGATTTGTAACTAGTCTTTCCTATTCCAAAATTTGAATCCCCCATCACAAAAGTGTCACCTCCCACTTGCTTACTAACATCTTGCCTAAATAAGTAACAATATAAATAAAATAAAAAATCATTTTATATGTTATATTCCAACCAATTTTTGTATTCTTTAAACCAATTAGGATTAACCAACGCAACACTCCACAAAGTGGAGAAAAGGTTGACAATGATCTCTTTGTAAATATAATCTTCTTATGTCATCCTGATCATTAGAATGATAAGATGAGTTCTTTTCTAATAACTATGGGTCTGAACGATGATTATTCAAGTCAACATGAATTTGCTTAAAAGATGAATCTTACGGTATAAGCACGGTTTTCAAGCCTAGGCCATTCAATGAATCGGAAAAGGAAAATGTTCAAGGTTTTTAAGGTCGGACTGAGTTTCAACCAAGGTCAAATTGTGATAATGTCATAATTAATTAAATAAATAATAATAAAATACAAATAAAGGTATTAGAATGGCAAACATTAACAAAATTTTACTAAAATTATGTCTAAAAAAATTTAAAAATTTCAAATGAATTTTCACCCTTTTTATAAGGTTAATATGAAATAATAAAGCATAAACAAGTGTAAAAAAATGTGTATTTAGTAATCTTTCAACTAAAAAAAATAGTCTAAAATAAAATTATTATCAACATAAATTAATAAATTGTACATTCACATGTAAAAAGCACAATTATTGAACCACTAATAAAATTATAAAATAATAATAGACTGAGAGGTGTAATATGATAAATTGAAAAACTATAATCCAAACTCAAAATAAATTAAATATTGAATCCAGGAATGACATAACAAAAAGGCTTAGGCTATTGGTCAGCGTATCAGTATGTTGTCTTTAGACTTGCGAATCTAGAATTCTATTCGATTTAGGGTTACCCAGGTCAAACCGCCTAGTCCGGTCCAAGTCTGAAAACCTTAAGTATAAGTAATTTCCTAATAAAAAATTTGTCCATAGTACTAGCAAAAAACTAAAGAATAAACTATATGTTCATTCTGAATATTTTTTTTAATACAATAAAGATACTAACCATTATTGCTAAGATTAAATCTTGAAAATCATTTTTTTATAGGTAATAAATATTTTCATTAAAAAAGTACATAATGTTCACGATGACGAACAAATTGTAAAATTATTTACTGTTTCTTAATACAATAAAGATATTAATAATTGTTGCTAAAATTAATGATTATTGTTAAGTTAAAATGAATACATGAAAATAAAATATCCAAAGTACAAATATATTAATATCTTTATTGTATTAAGGAATAATAAATGATTTCTAAAATTTAATCTTAGCAACAATAATTAGTGTCTTTATTGAATTAAGAAATAATATGCTGAATGAACTTATAGTTTATCATTTTTTTTTTTTGGGCTAATATTATGGACAAATTTTTAACAAAGAAATCACTTATACCACAAGATTCATTTTCTAAGGATGTTTTGATAAGTAAAAGATATGTTAGAAGGGGGAATTCATTTTCTAAGGATATTTGTATTGACTTGAACAACCTTACTCGTATCTGGGGCTACGAGAAATGATTTCATCTTATCATCCTAATGGTCACGAAGAAATAAGAAGATTACATTTACAAAAAGGTCATTATCAACCTCTTCGCCATTAATTCCCTAAAATAGAAAATAATGGAGTATTGCTTTGATTTAATCATAGTTGGTTGAAAGAATATAATTTTTTTTTTGGAATACAACATAGAAAATGATGTTCATTTTGTTTATATTATTACCTATTTAGGCAAAATATTGGTTAACAAGTGGGAAGAGAAACTATTGTGATAGGAGTATTCAAAATTTGAAATAGAAAAGACAAACTACAAATTCATGTTGGAGGCATTAATAGTCCCCATAACCAAGTTATCAAGAATAATGAAGATCTAATGAAGTAAAAGCAACAAATTCAAAGTGTTTTGTTAAGCAGTCAAATTAAGATAAGATTGATTATCAAGCTCAATTAAATGCAATAGTTACTACATAAGATTCATTTTGCGTCAGGGTTTGCTTTTTGTGGTCATGATGAATCTTTTGATTCAATTGATAAATAAATTTTCTTCAGTTTCTACAATATTTGGCAAATCACAATTAATCTAGCAATGAAGTGTTGCAACACACGCCAAAAAACAAGCTAACCCACCATCATATTAAAAAAGACATTGTGTTTGCAATTGCATGTGAAACTACCAATGCCATCATCAAGGATCTTGACAATTGATTCTTTTCAATTTTAGTTGATGAGTCTCGTGATATCTCAATGAAAGAACAAATGGCCGTTATTTTGCTTTATGTGGACAAAAAGGGAATTGTAACCACGTACTAATGTATCACTCAAAATTGTAATTAAATATTTATTTTGTAGACATGATGAATAGAGTTTATCAAGACAGCTTGGGAAACGTTATGATAGGGCCAATAAAATGCAAGGTGAATTCAATGGCCTTAAAGATTTAATTTTGAGAGAAAATCAATCAAACATTTTATTTCAATTTCTTTGCTCATCAACATTTCTGATTTTTTTTTTTTTTTTTTTTTGCTTGCTTGCTTGGCTGATAATTTTGTAAATATTGATGGAGGCTGATGATGTGTAGGATCGTCAGTAAGCCAATCGTCCAAACTCCAACATTAGTAGACCTGAAGAGTAAAATTCCTACAGAGTGCACTAATGTAGTACTGGCCAAATAACTTCTGATGGTTAACTTAGAAACTCATAATAATCTCTAAGAATTCTAAAAGTATGAGTTAGGAAATTGTGTGAACATACCTTGGATTGAAGGAGCCTTGGTGCCTATATAGTGGTCAAGAGAATGTAGGCACTAGCTCAATGGAGGTAGCGGGGGGTTAGTGGCATCGAGGTCTTCGGGTTCACCTTCCCCAACTTAGTGGGTACAAAATTGTAGAAGGACCCTCTAGCATGGTGTGTAACAATTTCCATATGTGGATAAGTGTGAAATAAAGTACTTATATCATCTCAAGAAGTGAAATTGGTGCAGACACAAGGTACAAGCCCCCAATTATACGCATGTATAGGAGGAAGGGCAAAAAGAAGACGGCCCAACCTATGGCCTTATGGATGGAGCCTGTTAGTTATTGGGCTTGAGATTAAGCAAGCCCGAGCATTTAATAATTAGGGTTTCTTTATGCATTTTATTGTTAGCTATTTAAGTACTTTTTCTGATTATTGTAAGATAGTTTTTGAGAATTATAAAAAAAACATGTGTTTCTTTTACACTGATGCTGACTTTAGTTTTTGCTTGGTGCTGACTCCAAGTAGCCCTTAAGTGCTGACTCTTAGGAGTTTATTTTGTGGTTTGTTTGTTCCATTGAAATAGTGTGGTTATCCTATGTCAGTTTTGGTATCAAAGCCAGGTTCCAGTCCATACAACTGACATAGGATAACCACACTATTTCAATGGAAAAAACAAACCACAAAATTGACCCTAGGAGTCAGCTCCTAAGGGTTGCTTGGAGTTAGCACCAAGCAAAAACTAGAGTCGGCACTAGTGTAAAAGAAATACACGTTTTTTTATAATTCTCAAAAACAGTCTTACAATAATCAGAAAAAGTGCTTAAATAGCTAACAATAAAATGCATAAAGAAACCCTAATTATTAAATGATCAGGCTTGCTTAATCTCAAGCCCAATATCTCACAGGCTCCAACCATAAGGCCACGGGTTGGGCCGTCTTCTTTTTACTCTTCCTCCCATACATGCGTATAATTGGAGGTTTGTACCTTACACTATCAGAGCTCTTCAGATTTCCACTTGACGGGGTCAAGTTCTTCTCACTTGGGGGGAGTTGGTGCGGACACAAGGTACAAGCCCCTAATTATACGCATGTATGGGAGGAAGAGCAAAAAGAAGACGGCCCAACCTGTGGCCTTATGGATGGAGCCTGTTAGTTATTGGCCTTGAAATTAAGCAAGTCCGAGCATTTAATAATTAGGGTTTCTTTATGCATTTTATTGTTAGCTATTTAAGCACTTTTTCTGATTATTATAAGACAGTTTTTGAGAATTATAAAAAAAAAAAAAAAAATGTGTGTCTCTTTTACATTGGTGCCGATTTCAGTTTTTGCTTGGTGCTTACTCCAAGCAACACTTAGATGCTGACTCCTAGGATTTATTTTGTAGTTTGTTTGTTCAATTGAAATAGTGTGGTTGTCTTATGTCAAAAATGTTCTCACTCGTTCATCCACGTAGGTGTTAGACGAGTCGAGATATTGGACAACTCATATTGATGTGCAGTCCTTGTGGTGTCTAAGCTGGCTACACAATCGCATATGACGGATGAGAGGGGCACATTGCATGGGGTTTAGTGTCGGACGGGTTGGGATTACCTGTTGGATGGGTCTAGGTAAACTTAGGGAAATTAGAAAGGTGGAAAGAAAAAAGTCTGAACTGGCATTGCCCTTCTAAGATGTTAATGCTTAAGAACTGATGGTTACAACGCTTCTTTTAAGACGTTAAAAAATAATGGTGATGACTCCAACTTTTATGCTAAGAAGGGGGGAAATTTGAATATATGTGGCATACCTTTCAAGGTGGAGCTGTCAACAAAAGTGGCTTTTGTCAAAGAATTTGTTGGCCGGGTCGCCAGAGGAAGCTCTTTGGAAATGTTTCTCCTCTACATAGAAACATGTTCAAATATAAGTTCACAAGCTCATATATTTCCACTAAAATAACGAAGATACTGCAATCCTCATTTCTTTTAATAAACATAAAAATTATATTCCCCTCTATCCAATTTATTCATCTTTATCCAACACAAAAGAAAAGAACAAAAAATAGAGGACCAAAAAAGGAGAGGTATTTCTAGAGAGTAATAATCTTTATTGCCATGTAAAAGTGGTAAATGATGTCCTCTCCCAACCACCTCCCCTAGATCTCATAAAAGTAAAAGTTTTGTGCATTGAATACAATCTTTTAGAAGCAATGAAACACTCAAGTGTTGGAACTACAAAAAGGAAAAATAAAATAATACCGAGGGAGAATATAATAGAAGAAATTAAGAAAGACTAAAGCTTATAACATCCTTTTGACCAAGACATCATGCATATCAACAAAAGTTATGATTCATGGTGGGGAAAGAAGGGGGCTAGGGAAGGAGGAAGTCAATAAGAACGGTATTTGAAGGTCTTAAGTTATAAACATGGCTGAAATTAGGGTGCATTTGAAAAGTATGTTTAAAGCTTACAGATGGTCCCCAAAATCCAGGGGGGAAAAAAGAGGGGCTTTTTCTCTGACTTGGAAACAAAGAAGAGTGGCTATAAATTTACTTTCTAAAACTTCCAAATACTAATTTTAGCTTCCACCCACCTTTTTTTTGTTTTCCTTTTCATTCAAAGAAGAGAGTGAATATAATTTTTTTTTTTAGAACCTCCTAATAATAATTTTAGCTTCTCACCCCCCCTTTTTATTTTCGTTCACATGACTTTAATCAGCAATAGTTATCTCATTGTTAATTTCAATAACTCCCAATTTAATAGGGTGCTCGAAATTCCAAATAAGTAACCAGCTAATTAAAAAACCCATGATTTACAAAACCATCCTTACATTTTGAAAATTGAAGTTCTATTACTGAAATCATCTAATTTAGTTCCACTAATATAAAGGAAATTTGAATCAAAGATTGAAGTTAGCAGTACATCATCTTTTCTTTTTTCTTTTTTTGATAACATAGGGAGCAGTACATCATCCAAAACCAACAAAGTATCGTACACAATGCTTTCTAGCAAGCTAATATCAACTCTGTTAAATAAGACTTTTTTTTTATAGGTGACTCTATTAAATAAGACTTGTTGGTCACAGGTAGGGTGTTGAAATAGCACAGACCAGTTACAATAACATGTACCGATATTAAAAGCTTCCAAATCTGAGAATTTTCAAAAGATATCAGTTTGGCAACCTTATATAAATATATATATATATATATATTTGATAGATAGTCTAGCAACCTTACTCTTTCTCCGCCATTAAAGAACCTAAAACCATGCTTATCACTCCACTTAGATAATCAATTTAGACAGGTTTCAAAAGTGCCCAAGATCAAATAACACCTATTTGGAAATACCATACAAAAGAATTGGAACTCCGTTATGACCAGATGCATTGAAGAAGTACACAAGAGTATACTTAATTTCAGACTAAAATAAATGATTCAACAAATTCTTGACCTATCCGAATCTATAAAACAATCTCAAAATACAAAAACTATCTCTATAGGATCAACATACCTTCAAATTCTGACCAGATATTTCACCACTGCACTTGAAACTGGATCATATCCCCATCATCATCAAGATCTTCATCATGAATCCTTTAAACATAAACTTGCCTTGAAGTCTGCAAAAGAGATTTTTAACAAAGAGCATTTTTTTTTCATAAGATTAACAAAGTAAATTCTATTAGATACAACCGTGACCCAAAAAGGAAAAAGAAAAGCGGAAGGGGGGGGGGGGGGGGGGGGAAGCAAGACATTTTAAGCAAACTAGTAAAAGTAAAATGCCTGCACTAACATGAAATATTGATTTTATAAGTGCTTCATCCTCTTCTTCCAGCCTATTCTCCTGTCAGCATACAGAACAATTAATAGAGTGAGAACGATATAAAAATGCTACAAAGATGTGTGTTTGTGAGAGAGAGATAGAGAGAGAGAGAGAGAGAGAGAGAGAGAAAATCATAATAACTTTACAAATGTCTTAAAATACCATATGGCTAATGATTTATGCATAGAGGCCAACGGTTTCACTTGTAGAAAAGGACCAGCTGTAGAATCATTTGATAAGAATCTTGTTAGGCATTTCAATAGTTTCCAATAGCAAAATAGTCTCAAATACTGATTCCACAAGTGGATTTGATAACATATTGTGCAAGTGCAAAAACATTAAAACCGTGGAAAATTATATCTTTCATAATGATTCAAGAGAATTGATACGGAATGTACATCAATAAATTGCTCCAAAAAGAAACAGTGAAAGAAGTTCAAAAAATAAACAGAATCACCATACCCTGCCCCTCCCCTTGGGACTAAAACTTAAAAATTTTATTTAAAAAAATAAAATAAAATAAAAAGACTTTCTTGGTTCACTGAAGTAGTTCTCACTTCTCATAGACTGGAATACTGACTCAGTCCAGTCATCTAAGGACCAGCTAGCCTCAATTGAAGAAACATAGTGAAAATTAGATCCTGTGGCTGGTTGATTGCAAGGGATAAATACTCATATTTACCTAAAATGGTAGGTCCTTGGGCAGATCCCATGTTAGCCCCAAGACATTGGTCTCTAACTAGAAAAGTAAATGCTTGAGCTTGAGAAGTTTATGTTCCAATTGGCCAAACAGTAACACACATGACAAAAGTGTTGGAACATACATGCTTTCACAATATAAATAGAGGTCAACAAATCCAACAGAAATGTGACTACACAGCCAATCTACATACACAGAGTAGATCAATCATACCTTTTCTACAACTGTGCGCTACATGGCCTCAAGGCTCAAGCATGGGATCTACACTCATAGATGCATGTCTGATCTGCAAACGAGGGGGGAAGAAGTGGACTTTGGATTCAATTCAAAGTGTTACTAAATAGAAGCAAAAATTTCATGCACTGTGATGATTATCTCACATGTCTACAAGACAAATTAGTAAATTACAGAGGCTATTTGAGCTTCAAAGATTCGTTTGCACCACTGTCCAATGATACCCTAATACATAAATACAATTTCTAAAGCAAATACCTTCATAGGTTTCATCTCATCCAGCGCAGCAATGATGTCCATCTATCTTTTTGAATCCAAGGTTCTGTTCTCTAAAGATTTCATTGCATCTCCCTTCTCTTCAGCTTCCCTTTTCTGTCTATTCGTCTCTACTGCCTGATAAAAGAGATAAATTATTTAGTCACAAACAATGTTGATATCAATATTGAGGAATCTGAACACATGATAAATAGTCACGTATAGAAGGCTAAACTTTTACCTCATCCTCTTCACGCCAAGGTTCAAAATTTCTTGTAGGCTCAGCGGAGAACCTCGTACATTTGAAGTAGAACTGGAACATTTTAATTCCCAAAATATGTCTGCAAATGATCAAACATAGATAATTGATTTCACTAGACATCACATACTCTTTTATTTTTGTTGGACAGGTAGATAACGCTTCATTAGATAAATAGGAAAAGAATACATTCAAACAATATGTATACCACTCAAAAGGAATTACAAGTTAAATGATAAATAATCAACAAAATAAAAAATACAAGTGGTTTTCACAGGGCATAACCAGTGGCCTACTAATGCAATGTTCTCAAGAAAACAGACTTCAACTCAATAGCTGAATCCACACTGTTGAACATGGGATAATTCCTCTCTTTCAATACAGTCCACATAAGGTATACAGAGGCCACTCCCCTAACATCAACACTCTATAGCCTACCAAAATGGCCTTTCCACTCTTTCTAACCCCAAACATCATAATTCACAAAAACCAAAAAATACATAACTCACCATCAAATGGACAATGAAGCAACAAATGATCAACCATCTCTCCACTTCTCTTACACATACAACACTAAGTCCGTTTGGATTTAGAGTGAGGGAGAGAGAGTAATGTAGAGTAGAGTAAAGTAAAGCTAGCCCAAAATTAGCCTATTTTCAACCAACTTCTACTTTACTCCCCTTCACTCCCCCTCTATCCAAACATGCCCTAATATTCCTTTTAATTCAGGTTATCCAACTTTAAGATTTTCCACAAAGCAGACTTCCAAACAAAGAAAGCAACCTTTCTAGTCCAAACAAAGAAAGAAACTTTTCTAGGAGTTTTATTCTTCCAGACACTTCCAGGGAAACTTCATCATATTATGTCCTTTTCAAGGACACATAATAAGACTGCACAGTAAATCTAACTCCATATTTCAGTTTCTATCACAATCCCATTGTTTAGTGGCATATTCTCATATAATAGCATGGAGAAAACAGCAGAACAAATGCAATAAAAAATCAATTGAGAAACTGATGCAGGGAGCACAATCAAAATTATTTTGGAATTTATTATGGCATATTCTTTATATTATGTGATTGGATTATTTTAAACTTTCATTTTTTATTTTGAGTTCAGACTGGGATTATCTTTTTAGATAGGTTCAGTTATTATTTTTGGTTGAGAGTTTACTGGGACATAATCTTTAATTCCTGTAAACTCCATAAAAAAATAAAAAATAAAAAATATTTATTTTATTTTATTTTAATGAGACTACTATTAAATAAAATTTTCTTCGTAAGAAATTGTTTTCTCTGCTTGGTGGTTATTCCAAGCAACCCTAAAGGTTTTCAGGCTGCTATAGGATAGTTTTTCTTTCTCTGCTTAGTGTTGATTTCAAGCAACTCTTATGTAATAAAACCTGAGTTATTCAGAACTGCGTTAGAAAACAAAGAAGCAACAATAAATTTATTTTTTTCTTATAGGAAGAAACTCAAGTTTACAAGAGAATTCTTTTTTTTTTTTGTTATAGGAAGAAAATCAAGTTTACAAGAGAATTCCAAACACTTTGTTTGGGAGTACATAAAGGAATGAGAAAAGAAACATACAAAGCATGGAAAAAAAATTATTTTATAATAAAGTAAGACCGACAGTCATGCATTTGTGTCACCTTTTGTGCTTTAAACAACCAGTATCATCACTTGAAACTTGAAAACACAGAGAGAGGGACAATACAAATTAACCTGGCCAAGAACTTTCTCTTTGCGGGAGGTATTTGTTAGCACCTTCCTCTCTCCCATCCTTCTTCAACTATATTTTTTATAAAATCCAAGCCAACCGGAGGATTTTCAAATTTCTAGGTACATGCAGCAAATAACACTCTAGAACTCTAAAAAATTTACGTGGTTTTCTCCTACACGGCTCAAACTCGCACGCACAGGTGAGAAAGAACTTGCCTCACCACAAGACAATAATATAAGTAGGGCACCAATCCACGAATCCAATTCAACCCAACA
Organism: Quercus gilva; assembly: GCA_023621385.1. Taxonomy (NCBI): domain Eukaryota; kingdom Viridiplantae; phylum Streptophyta; class Magnoliopsida; order Fagales; family Fagaceae; genus Quercus; species Quercus gilva. Next base: position 32,888,505 of record CM042478.1, on the reverse strand, counting down.
TGATGGGATGGGGCAGATTTTAGCAGTTGGTGGGCTGGGTTGCCAATTTTCTATTTTAGTGAGTTAGGTTGGGTACGAGTGAGCCTACCCATATTTAAAATATATCTTATATGGTTTTATCTAACTCGACCCATTTATCTATATATATATATATATATTTAAAATATATATTATATTTTATAAAAAAAATATACATTTATATTATATATAAAATAATTCTTCTCTTTAAACTGGACTTTTTTATAATTTAATTTATATTATCATTAATGAAGGGTAACTTTATTTAGAAATAGGGTCATAAATGTCAAATAAAAAATTTTATTTTAAATTCAAAAAATGAATTTCTAAAATTTAAGATTTTTTCCCATCATGTTCAAAAAAGAAATTACCATTGCTACTTATCTCTAAAGTTTGTCATTTTTATTTGTTTGAAAAATAGAAAACATATATTTCTAAATTATAATAGATGCAAATTATTAACTTTTAACCAAACAAATAAAAAAGGCTTGTATATTATATGGTTTTGTTACTTACACCCTCCTTGTGAAAAAAAAAAAAAAAACATTTAACCTATTTTCTCATTTCATTTCAATATCAAATTATTTGTATTAGTTTGATGCACTAATCAAATAATTTGTATTGGCTTGGTGCTATGCTCAAGTTTTTAAGGTTATAAATTTGTTATTGTTTATATTGGTTTGGTGCTATGCTCAAATTTGATTAATGCATCAAATAAAATGTTTTTCCATTAAAAAAAAATTATAAATATGCTATTATTTGTGTTGATAATCTTATAAATGCTCAATTTTTCTAGAATTAAAAAATTGTCCAACCCAATCTACGTGGGTTGGGTTTGGGTTTTTTTAACTCAACCATGATGGGTTGGATTAAAAAAACCCCCTCAACCCAACCAAACCCGACTCATGCACACTAAATATTAGGGAAATGACAAATGCATACAAAGATGTGTGTAACAACAGTGTGTATGTGTACATATATTATTTACTAATGATTATCACGCACTCAAAGTTGCACAATTCATATACACTCTAAAATTGTGAAATTGTGTCTTCAAAACATGATTTTGCAATTTTAAGTTTTTAACAAAAATGGGAAATTATAGTTTACCCCTTAAACTATACCTCATTTACACTTACCCTCTAAACTACAATAATGCATTATCGCCCCCCTAAACTAATGCTTGTGTAAAAATTTGCACCCTACTATCTATTTGGAACTTAAGTTCAAAGGAAAAAGAAGTCATGTGCGACTCAAAGTGTTACACGAGTATTAGTTTAGAGGGTTGATTATGCATTTTATAGTTTAGGGGTTAGGTGTAAAATGGGTATAGTTTAGGGGGTAAAATATAATTTTTCCTAACTAAAATCGTGTTACGATTTTAAATGAGTGTATACGAAGTATAATCAATAGTGTGTAATATATATATATATATATATTTTTTTTTTTTGATCGAAAGCAATAGTGCGTGTGTAATATGATTTAACATTTTCAATTAGTATTTAATTCCAAACTGTCAAATGTGAGCTTTGGCTGGTTGTCATAATTCAAGTCATAGTTTTTTTATAAAAATTAAAATTAAAGAAAGAAGAATGTCATAAACCCACACCACAGTTTACGACGTAAAAGAGTTGGTTCAAAGTAATGTTATACCACGATTCTCCCAAAAAAACAAATTATATCACCTAATAATTTCTTATTAAATTAATATTTTAATTCAATCAAAAGTTATTAAGTGGTGTACGGACATGAACATAGTGTTCATAGGCCAACCAACACACAGTGGGACGGTTTTTTTTATATTTTTGTGTCCTTTTTTTTTCAAATAAATAAAAACTAAAAGGGTAAACTACGTATTTGATTCTTATCTTTTATACCATATTTCAATTTGGTCCCTAACCTTTTAATTGTGTCAATTTGACCCTTAACTTTTCAATTGTGTCAATTTGGTCCATAACCTATTAGTGTCATGTCAATTTAGCCCCTCCCGTAATCTTTTGTATGGAAATTGTTGATGTGATTACTGGCCAAAATAAAAAATTAGTTTATGTTAATGTGGTAATAAAATAATTTTTTATTTTTTTCATTAGCCACGTTAGTAATTTTCATCCAAGAGATAATGACAGAGACTAAATTGATACAATACTAAAAAGTTAGGGACAAAATTGACAAATTGAAAGGTTATTGAGCAAATTTAAATGTGGTATAAAAGATATGAGAGATGCTACGTCTACAACAATTTTACAACAAATCACAGGTGGTTAGTTGTTATTGGTTCAAATTTAAAACTAACACTAAGATTACTTTTTTACCCCAACAATAACAACCAGTAACAACCTGTCACTTAGGATTTGTTGTAAAAATATTGTAGACATATCATTTCTCAAAAGATATAAACCAAATACATAGTTTATCCAAATTAAAAAAAAAAAAAAAAAAAAACAAAACAAAACAAAACCAAAAACAAAAAACAAAAACAAAAACTAGACTTTCTAAAGGTTTCCTAAAATGGAAACAAGATGGAATGTTTTTGAATCCTAACAACGTGATCATGCTTGGGAAACACAATGGGACAAAAGGCAACAGGATCCGACACAAAATAGGAAGATTTAGCACAAGAACGAAGGAAGAGACTCAAGTCTTAGATGCAATATTTTAAACCCACACGGCGTCAAGGACGACAAGTGTAACTGTTGAGGTAGACTTCCTATAACGGCATCAAGGACGACAAGTGGAATTCACATTCCCTTTAGATTAAACAAGAAGGGTCAAAGCCTTAACAACTCGCACAAGAGAGGAAGTAGAGTTTCAAGGAAGTGATTAATACTTCTTCTTTTCTTTTCTTTTTGAGAATGAAATGATTAATACTTGATCGTATTTCTCTTTCCCATTTTTTATACATGCCAAAAGGTACTTCATTAATAATTATAAAATAAACAATTGACGCTTTCAATCAAAAGATTTTGTCATGATTTTATTTATAGATACACTATTATTTGAATTTAATAGCGTCACCATGATGATTGTTTTTTATTGTTAAGTCAAAAAACCAATTGATTTTAGTATAGACGCGCAATTCAGATCCATGTTCATTACTAGTTTAGTTAGTTGAAACTCACCAATTATCATAATTTTTGCAAAGGGTTGTGGGATTTTAAATCTTTGAGTGGTTCATGATCTGAAGGTCTTAATTAGACCTGACAAAATTGGATTCAGAGTCAATAACCTGACCCAAACCTAAATAAAAATACTTATCTTTTTATGGATCCGGAGTAAAAAATAAGTCAACCCATACCCAATTGCTTAACTCCAAGTTGGGTCAGGTCAACCTAAACTCAACTAGTTTTTAAAGTATTTTTTTTTTACATGTTAGATTTAAATTGGACAATACAGTATATTCATTTCTTTTCATAGTTTCACAGGCACATTTAGTAATTATGGTTGTGATATATTGTGCCTATAAAAAAAAAAAAAAAAATTAGGGTGCACAACATTTAGTATTTCGCTCGTTTATGGTGATAATATAATTAGTGTACTATTGATTGAGTAATTTTAAAATTTTATATATTATTCAACTTTTATTTTAAGAAATTTGTTATTTGTCCTCTTATTTGTATTGAAAGTAAGACAAAAACAATATAATCATATTTATTTATTTATTCTTGCATGTAAAAAATATGGGTTAACTCGTAACCAAATCGACCCTAACTTGCTCACAATCCATCTATGTAAATACATTTATGAGCATGAGCTGAACTTGACCTGTTGAAATTGAAAAGGAAAGTCCAAAGCACCATAGCAAAGTTCAAGTTACAGAGGAAAGGTGCAATAATCAATCAGTAGTGGCAGAGTCAATTTGGGCTAGCACTAGCAAGGAGTAGTTAGAATTGATTGAAGCAGTGCCCTACTGTGAACAATTTATCCATTCCTTTGAAGAGCTGATGCCACGTGGTTTAGGAAGTTAGAAGGCAGTTACTAATTGAGTTCCACGTGTAATACTTAGATAGGATTTGCTTGTAACTGCCTTTCCCTCCAAAATAGGGAAGTTTGTTTTTCTGTTTTCTTTGCTTGCTTAGACAGTGTATATATAGGATTAGATTTAGATGCTATGTATTATAACTCAGTTGCTTGTATTCATTTTCTCTAATCAATAAAATCTGAGTTTAATTTAGAGAGAGAGCGTTGTAGAAGTTTTACATGACCCAATCCGTTTGCCGACTCTATTTACTAGAATTTGAATTTGAAATGATAGTAAACTCGTTTTGGTTTTATTTGGTTCCAACAAAGTGGAATGATGATTTTTTTACAGTTGAACAAGGAGTCTCAAGAATTTGAGCATTATTAAATGCTGATGGAATAAAAAATTAACAAGGACAAAGGGTAATAAATCCTGGGTTTGCAACAGGTAAGAGATTGAGGGGATTAATTAAACTATTAAAGTCTAATATCAGTTCATTCCAGCAACGCATGCCACAGTCAGGGGCTCACAAGCATGCCAAGCCCACTTCTGTTATTGTTTGGGTCCTGTTGCATTGTGTTTGTTTCGGGCTTTTAGATGTGTATCAGATTTTGGACTTAAACAACCTTATTTCCAGAAGGCAGAGAGAAATGAAAATGCATTGTTTTCATTGTCTCATGTCTTTCATCAATCGTGTTTAGCCTAGTGGTTTGTAATCAAGCAATGAGTTAACAATAATAAAGCATGATGTACTGTAACTTAATTACAAAGTGACTTTAAGCCAAGGTCTAGAATTTTACCGGACACAAAGCTCAAATTTGTGCGTGTGTGTGTGAACAAATCATTGTTTCACGCCAACCAATGCCACTAGTATTATCTGCTACCTTTGGATAGGGATGTCAGTTCAACTTGAAGGCTAAAAGCTTCTTCTTGATAATTAATTAAACACTTTACGTTTTGAATTTTTTGGTAATCCTTTTACGCTTTGTTTGCAAAAGTAGGAAACCTCACTTTCTCCGAAATGTTCAAAAGATAATGGAGGCTGATTTCATCACATAGACTACAAACAATTTATGGTCATGTGCAATGCATGGTATCCCAACAAAGATTACTATATAAGAACTCAGAATAAACTCATTTTAGCAGCAATTAAGATGTATAAATTGCCACTAATTTTTTGGTAAATGTCTTGTTTTGTTTGAACAATGGCAATGTTTGCTTTTCTAACGAATTATTTAAAATAAATCATAAATTGACATAATTGTATGTGAAGCATATTGAACTAGGATATAGAGTCATTCTTCTTAAAAAGAAAAGAGTAAACATATATAATTATAAATTAATTGAGCTATTTATGAGCAATTTGGGCTCAACTCAAAATATTTTTTTCAACAATTTTTTTTCTTTATGTAACAAACAAGTCAAGTTCAAACCTAATTTTAAATGAACTTATGAATCATGAATATGAAACTTGATTTGTCTGTATATAAAATTATATGTTTATATACATGCACGTATAAAAAATGAAATACTCATATTCATCAGTTATGACCCTTCTTGCACTTTGTTTTATTTATGTTTTTTCTCTTACATTGAGATAGTCATGGCCCATCAACACATGAGTGCTCTCCATTAAAAAAAAAAAAAAAAAAATGAGAGCACTGGCCACACCTCTTTTTTTTTTTGGATAGAGTTCCAACTTATAATGACATAAGATGGTTTAATTCCAAATATTGGATCCACATGCTGTCCTACAATTGGTTCGTCAAGTCCAAATCTTTTGTCCCACTTTTTCTGTTCCACTCTATACTCCACAAATAAAAACTTACCACATGTTCACCTGATTAATTAAATACTACCATTAATTAATAATGGTAGTATTAATAAGTCAATAATGGTAGTATTTAATTAATCAGGTGAACATGTGGTAAGTTTTTATTGGTAGAGTATAGAGTGGAACAGGAAAAATGGGACAGAAGATTTGGACTTTTGGTTCGACTAGGAATTAAAAATTATTCCTAAAAAAAAGAGGAATTGTAATTAAATGTCAATATCCAGAATATTTAAATTCCAAAATAAAACACACATTTCCCTTTTCTTCTTCTTCTTCTTCCTTTTTTTTTTTTTGTTTTTTTTTTTTTGTTTTATGTTTTGTTTTTTTTTTTTTTTTTTGTGGAGGGGGAGGAATTTGGATAACATAAATAATTTTTTTTTTTTTAAATCAACATATTTTTTTAGGGCGGTTGAATTGGCATATCGTAATGAACATAAAATAAAGCCAATATTTTTTTTTTATTTATAAAATAAAGCTAATATCAATAACAAATCTATGTAACAAAATGATATTATATCAATCATAACTTATCAATTCAATCAATTATGATTTTTTTTTTTTTTTGAAAATTCTATGTGTCTTCAACATTGTTATTTGGATAAGGAATAATGCTAAAAATACAATATTTTTCACAATTGTTAAATGTAGTATGTGGGGGTCAAAAACCACTTAGGGATAAGTATGCGGAAACTATCTTAGAGGTGGTGTTGGAATGACACTCACAATTTATTTATCTAAAACATGTAGGGAAAAACTCCACAATGGAAAACTCAAATAACTGATTTAACGAACACAACTTGTATTTCCCTTGAAACTAGCACATAACAATAGGAAAAACTCTCTTTCCTGTGGTGCTCCACTATAACATATCAGAATTTCTCTCTATTTTTCTCTCATTTTCCCTTTTTCTGATCCCCTTTCTATTTGCTAGTTCCCTTCCTTATATAGGCACATTTTCTGCCCTTATCCTTCCAGATGTCCTGTCTCTAGCCGAATTCTTAGGGATATTTTTCATCTTCTTTATTGGATTCCCGCTCCCCTTATCCTGGAACATGATTTTTGGGATTGTTTCTATTGTTCAGGTTGTCTCATATGTATATAATTAATGCGGCAGAGGTTAGGTGGAGGACTCTCATTAATGCAGAGGCAGAGATCTCTGCTATTCTTATCTGTTTGGAGGGTTTCTCGAGGTTAAATGTACCAATTGTGGGCACGTCGTGGATTATCCGTGTTTGTTACCTTGGATAAGAATGTGCTCAATGTAGTTTCTTGTCAACTTCACAGGAATGGTCTATGAGGGTTCCCTTTTCCTCCTAGATGTACGGGCCGGTCTTATTCTACTCCACTGGGTCTTCTAAGCTATTGGGCCTTACCTTATGTAGATGGGTCTGGCCCATTCAACTCCACAGGGTCCAGTAGGTATTTGGGCCTTAGGTCTGGGTGAAAACTCTTCCACTCCCCATATAGTATTTTGTGATTGTGAATGGGGTTGCATCCCTCTCATCACAAACACTATTTTTATCATACAAATCACAATTTGCCATATGCCAAATGTTATTAAAAATTTTGTGAAAAATTGTACACATTATATTGAATTTATAAAATGTTGCATACACAAATCAAAGGACAAAACTTAAATATAGTATGTAAGTGTTGTTCTTTAAGTTCTCACTTTAAAATTTAGCCAAATGACCGTATTTAACTAAAAATATGCTTCCATCCCATAAGAAAAAAAGTCACAGAGCTGAATCTTAAAATAAATAACTTAAAAAATAGCACTTAATACTGTACTTACCTAAGTTTTGTTCTAAACGAAACCCTAAGAGCATTCACATCAGCTCTTTTATAAATGTGTAAAATACACATTTTGACCACTTTTACACATTTTGAACCAAAAAATACTCCACATCAGTCCTTTTAAAATCATGTAAACTTGTGAAAATTTATCAACGAGCTACAGTACCCGTGTAAATTTACACGGGCACTGTAGCTCGTGTATTTAATTTTTTAATATTTTTTTTTCTCTCCTCTCTAACTGACTCTCATCTCCTACCTCTCTTCCCCAACCATTACAACATCCAATGCACCAAATCAACTGAAAATTAACCCAAACAAACCCACACACACACAAACAAACCCAAACGGACAGAAAGATCAGCGCTTATATGAACGATCTGGGTTGTCGGAGCTCGTGGGTCGGCTGGTGAAGCGTGGAGCGAAGATCGGTGCTTGTGGAGCGTGGATTGGTCGGTGAAGAAAGGATCTGGGTCGCTGGAGCTCGTGGGTAGGCCGGTGAAGCATGAAGCGTGGATCGGTGCTTGTGGAGCGTGGATCAGTTGGTGAAGAAAGGTTTTGAGTCGCCGGAGCTCGTGGGTCTCGCTTGATCGGAGCTCGTGGGTAGGCCGGTGAAGCGTGGAGTGTGGAACGATCTGGATCGGCCAGTGAGAGAAGGAAGAAAAGAGAGAGAGAGAGAGAGAGAGAGAGGGCGCGTATATAGGTAGAATCAGTTGAGAGAAATAATAAAAAAAATGGTGTAGAATGAATATTTTATTGAAATATCTTGTAAAATAGATAAACTGATGTGGGTGTTTTGTAAAAGTGATAGTGTAAAATAGAAAGATGAGGTTTTTTCGTGTAAAATAGACAGAAAATTTAGAAGAGCTGATGTGAATGCTCTAAAAGGGCTGAAATATAGCCGAGTGCGGCCGCAATGGTGGTCAATCCTATAATCTCAAGCTCACGCTTCTCTTTTCTTCCAATCGAACGGCTAAGACAGCACCGAACCCTGCACTAAAATGTGAGCCGTTGATTGTTGAGCCCACATGAGAATGTGATGGCCCGCGCGACACTTCCTCAGTAGGCGACAAAGACGATATGTCAAAAAAAGCGCAGGACAAGGTGACTAAAGTTGTTCGAATTTTCTCCAGCAAACAAAATGCGCTCCGGATCTAACGGAATTCTTTTTAATATGTAGAGCCCGCAATTGCATCATGAGGAAAAAATCTTGGCCGTTAATTTCATGATATTTTCAGCTTCACTATTGGACCACGAGTTGTGCCCCGAAACCGTTTGGAGAGACTCGGAGATGGGGTTGGTTTGATTCCGGAATGCCCAGGGTATTATGAGAGAATAACAAGAATGCCATTTCATTGTTTAGGTGTATACTTGCTCTTCTCAAAAGTAAAAAATAGGGTATATTCTTGCTCATTTCCTAAGAGTTAAGACTTAAGAGCATTCACAGCAGTGGAGTTAAAAATTTAGTTTTTTAGCTCCACCAAAAGTTACTTTATCTATTTTACCTACACACATGCTGCAGCAGTGGATCTATTTTAGCTTTCAACACAATAAAATAATATAAATATCACAATAAAATAATATATCAACTACAATAAAATAATATATTCACTACAATAAACAACAATAACAACCACCTACAACCACCACCGCCGCCTCCGCTGCTGCCTCCGCCGCCGCCACAGCCGCCTCGCCGCCGCCACCGTCGCTGTTGCCGCCACCGCCATCGCCATCGCCGTCACTGCCGCCGCCGCCGCCACCACCGCTGCTGCCGCCACCATATGATAGCAAATAATCGTCTAGTGTAAACAAGTGATTTTTTTAACTCCCAAATTATACTTATACATTTTTTTTTTACTAAAACAAATTTTCAATCATCATGATAGTCTATTATAATAAATTTTTTTGACAATTTTTTTAATTTTTCATAAAATTTTTCAAAAATAAATGAGCACACGTTAATTTCACCTACTTTTGCTATATATTTTACTAGATATCGAAGATGCAAGTTCAATGTACGTATTACTCTAATCAAAATTCAAGTTTATTAATTGCATGTTTTGTGCCATGAAGCACATTCCCATTTATCAATCCAAGCCAACTCAAATACTATGCCATATTCTTTTACTCAAAATAATAATAATAATAATAATAATAATAATAATAATATGTCATATTCTATTACTCAAAATAATAATAATAATAATAATAATAATAATAGTGTAATATGCCATATCGGCATATCCTATATATCATTCATAAATAGGCGGGGAAAAAAATATTGTAGCCATTGTTTACACAAAATGAGTTTTGTGTGAGAAATGCCTTAGGCCGGCGAACGAATGAGAGGTTCTGTGAGCTTGAGAGGTTCTGTGAGAGAGAGCTGAAGAAGAGAGTGAATGTGAGGAAAGGCTGACCGGATTTGATTGAATAAAAAAGAGTAAAGAAATAAAGTTGGACCGAATAAAATAGTATTATAATTTTTTGCTTCAAGCTACAGTGCACATGTATCAATACATGTGCACTGTAGCAAATCATGTATAAATTATACCTATAGCTCCACTGCTGTGAGCTTTTTTTTGTGATTTTGGAGCTAAATTTTAGCATTATAGCATTATAGCTCCACTGCTGTGAATGCTCTAAGAGCAGCACCAACACCAGCACCGATTTTATTGTTTTGAGGTGGTTGATCTGTTCTTGCCATGCAATATTTCTTTTTCAATAAATCCTTGTAGGGAAAATCAAAAATAAAAACTTCAAATTCATTCAACTCCTTAACAAGGACCCAAAAATATTTTTAAAAATAATATTAACTTCAAGATTAATAACTACATTTTTTTTTTATAGAAAGAATAACTACATTTTATTGGGAATTATAAGAGAAACTGAGAAACCATGAAAAAACAAAAATGCATTAAGGTTGGACCTTATATAGAGGCCATTTAGGCAATTACTTTAGGCCCCATATATAAAAGGCCCCATGATTTAAACTATATATATATATATATATCATACTTTTATATATAGCAACTTAAAATAAAATTTATTTCATATTTATTCATTTTATTGACTTTTTTTTTTTTTTTTTTAATGTTTGGAAAAGTGATCAATATCTTACTAAGGAAGAAACCCTATTTCTTTCTTGTTTTGTCTTTCTAAAAGTTTTTTTTATTTATTTATTTTTTTTTTTTTTACATTAGTCACCTTCAAACAACCCCTTCTTTTTTCCTTTTACCCCTAACTTATCATTTAAAAGTATATTTATGGTAAATAAGGTTTTTTTTTTTTTTTTTTGTGAGATAGATAGAATTCTACTCTAGTTTAATCTAAGTGTATGTGTGTGTAAAACTTCCTCTTAGAGACTTGAATCCCGACTCTTACTCTCCCATATCCCATAAGCACTTATACTTATGGAGTGACTATCATGCCAAGACTGTGTGGTGATATAGTAAATAAGTTTTGATAAGGAATCTTTTCACCAAAGCAAAATAAATATAATACACAAGAGTTGTTATGTCTTTGAGGGATTGTCACGTACAAAAGGATCGTCGTGTACCCGTGTTTGGTACCCTTTGATGCAATTCGTCCAATGACTATCTGTCCAATACACCATCCAATACACCATTATGACAAATATATAGGTCTTGACTGACGATCCCCTACACTTAGTCCTCCAGCCTTTGCATATCCTTCACTCCACTATCTTTATCTGGAAAGAACTTGCACACAATGCTCAAAGATCCTTCTACGTATTTGTATCTCTCCAAGTATAGGAAGTTAGACCCGAAAATCTCAAGACATTAACTCCACTATGCTCCCTATAAGGGAAGTGCCTAAATCTATGGGAACTTGGTCATCCCTATACCACTATATAAGCACCAAACCCCCTCCTCTCCAAGGTACTATAACTTCCTAACTCTCATATTTTTGGAGTTATTGGAAATCATTGAGTTTTTGGTTGGCGTCATACTAGTGCACTCTATAGGTATTTCATTCTTCAAAACCCTAGCGTTGCGAGTTTGGACGATTGGCTCATTGACGATTCATTGCATCATCAAGTTTATATTATTTTTGTATAACTTATGCTTTATATACAATTTAAGTGAAATTTGTAGTATTAATTTGATATTAACCCTCTTATAAAAAAAATTATATTAACCTATCTTTACTCATGAAGGTTGAGATTATTATTGATTCTAATGTTAAGTGAAACTATAATAGTATTTTGATAAGTTAAGTTTATTGTTCTACACTTTAAAAATTAATTTATTTTAGTTATATTATAATTATTTCTAAGAAAAATAGTTATATTATAATTTTATAGTGTAGATGACATTTCTTAAAAATGGCTACTAAAACAAATATCAAGCTGGATATGAAAAATTAAACAAAAAGGGAGAAAATTTAAAAAATATTACTAACAATACGTGTTACGGTTGTGAGTGTAGAAAAGCTTTTCAAAATTAAAATTCATGAAATCTTATTTAAGATCGATTGTGTCACGATAAATATTAAGAGAATTAGTCATATTATCAATTGAAAAATGAAATGTTAGTCAAACTTGAAGAATAAAATTTAATTAGTAATTTTGTATCTCAAAAAGTAAGAAAAATAGAATTTAAATAAAAAAAATGACATGAAAAGTTTAATAAATGTTTTTTAATTTAAAGATAAGAAAATACCTAAACAAGCCTAATTCAATTCAAGACGGACTCAATACATTTGGAGATCTAAGACAACAACTTTAAGAGATCTAAGACAACAACTTTAAGAGGAACCTTTTATTATATTTAAATTGAATAATTAATATAGGCTCTTGCACATTCTCTATATGGCAACTACAAATCCACTATAAATCCAAATTGTGCTTGGATTTCTTTACCTGGCATTCAATGAAAGTGTCACCAAATCGAACCAAATACAAAAAGAAAAAAAAAAAAGAAAATGATATAAAAAAAAGGACAAAGTTTGGCTCCAATAACTAATAGGAGAATTATATTTGTTTCTGTTATGTGCAATGCGCATAATTCACTTAACCCAAGTTTATAAGAAATCTTCTCCAGTTACTACTTACAGATTTAGTTTCAAGTATCAAAACAAAAGTGTTGGGTTATAGTTTAGACCTTGTTGTCAAAATTTATGAAATTCAAGTTGAGTTGTTTAATTAACCAATTATGTGAACAAGTCGAATTTAGGGTTAATTAAATCACATAAAAAACAGTACTAAAATAAAGTGTGGAAAATAAAGAATATAATAGTATGTTTAAAATGTTAAAAAGCAATTAGAACTGCCAATGAAAAAAAAAAAAAAACCTGAAGGTGTAGCCGCTAATCCCAAGGAACAAAATCCACTAAGTATAATTGAATTTGCAAAACATAAATCAACTCTAATATCTATAAGTACATCATATAAAAACTTACTCGTGTGATCAAATGTAACTCCAACATAAGTGGACTCTTACTTTGGATTTTGTTCACATGAACACTCTGTCTGCAATTTGAAGGACCACTTTAAAGATTTTTCACAGCGACTTGACTGTGTTTGTCATTGTGGCTTCAATTGAATCATCAAGCAACAACTATATCATTCTCTCTTCAAAAAAAAAAAAAACAACTATATCATTCTTCAGATTTACTTTCGTTTCTTTGGTACGATTATGAACTTGAGAGAGAATGTACAAATCCTAGATATACGTGAAAGACTTTCTATTATGCTATTTAGTTAACTAATAATGACCCATTTTTATATTCTAACAAGTAGGGCTCAGAGTCCAACTTGTGGGTTGACTTAGGGTGTGTTTGGGAAGCGCGTTTTGCACTTCCCAACATTCAAACGCGCTTCCCAACGTTCGCGTCTGCATTTTCAACTTTTTTTTTTTCGCAAGCTATGATTGTTGACTTTAGGGTGTGAATAGTGCACATACAGTAACTTTTTCAGCAACTTTTCAGTCAGAGGACTCACAAACTTCACTTTTTAGCAATTTTTTTTATTAAAAATGGGTTTCACGGTATTATTCACACATTTAAAAATTATTTTGCTACAGTGTTTTTCAGTTTTCAGTTTTTAGTTTTTAACTGTATTCAAACGGATCCTTTATGGGCCTGGTTAAATATTTGCTATCCCAATTCTCAAGGATGGATTAGCTAGCTATTGAGAGACTGTTGAGATTAATCTTGATTGATTGGCAAGTGACTGACAAAGGTATCGAGAATTTAGTGATGTCTATTTACTTAAGCTATTTTCAGGAGACAAAATTAGCCTTTGCCCGTTTTTATCAAAATATCGAGCATTTTTCCCCTCTTTTAAAATTAATTAGGGAAATGCCCTTCTTTTAAAACTTGATTAAATCAAAATCGAGTTAAAAAAAAAAAAAAAATTCTAGAGCTCTATAGTGGCGTTTTAAGGAGTTTATAGTGACGTTTTAAAAACCTATAGTAATGTTTTGTAACTCGAGCTCTAAGAACTCGAGTTATAGACAATTTTTTTTTACATATAACTCGAGTTCATGGAGTTCGAGTTACAAAACGTCACTATTGGTCCTTAAAACGTCACTATAGGCTCCTTAAAATGCCACTATAGGACTTAACTCGATTTTAATCTAATCAAGTTTCAAAAGAGGGGCATTTCCCTAATTAGTTTCAAAAGAGGGGTAAAATGCTGGATATTTTGATAGAAAGGGGAAAAGGCCAATTTTGTCCTATTTTCAAGACTTAATCTTGATCTTGAAATTGACCATTTGACACACAGGACTTATACTTTTGTTCACGGTTGCTAACTTAAACATTATGGACCTAATAATCTCCCATTTTAACAAATCTCAATTACAAAAGGAAACTCATTACAATAATAATCTCAATTACTTCGAATTAATATAAATAACTAGCCTAACCAAATGACAACTGATTTTGAGAAATCATGACAAAAACTTGGAACAATTTCTTGATCAGCTTCATACTTGTCTTTCTTGAAAGCACGTAATAGACACAATACATGCACCACATGAAAAACACAAATAATAATCAATTAAAGCCCAAGAAATAACGGTAAACAAATTTCACAATGCATAGGCATAGTGAATTCAACCTAAGCATATGAATATCAAAGATAAATACCAATTGTTAAGCATATTATCATTAAAGCTCAAAGGTACCTCATTAGAACAGGTACGAAACCCATGTACAAGCCAAAAAAAAAAAAAAAGAGGGTGTGTTCCCTCATGGCCAACTGATACACCCTTACTAATTACTATTTACCATGTGGCGAGTTATGACACAAAGTTATGCCAAATTCTGTATCCCTAACATTACTCTATTATACTCACCCCAGTTTTTGTCATGATGGACAAGTCACAGGTGAGGATCATCATCAGCAACAACATCGAGAAGTTGAATATCTATCATGATTTGAAGATGGGCAATGACATCAAAAAGAGTCAGTTCAGGCACCGTAGCAGTGACTTTATAGCTTCATATGCTAAATCTTCTTTAGTAAGTAGTTCATCCTCCTCCTCTAAAGCTTGGGAGAATGCATGAATCTTCAATCCTTTGTTGTTTTCCCTTGCTCCTTCACCTTTTAGGACTCGATCATCCTCATAGTATGATTTGGTGAGGCATTTTACAAAAACTTTAACTGGCTACTGTGTTGATGTAAATATACGCAAGCACTGTATTATTGTGTAAAACTTATTTCAAATGTTTTAATCTCCTTCTCTCCTACTATCTCTCTCCTCTCTCGCATTATCTCCTCTTTCCTCTACTGCCTTTCTCCTCCCATTAAATGTCAATCACAAATGATTTGCACAGCAGTAATGGAGTTTTGTTATTGACCTTAGTCTCTTGTTGGTGCAGATTCAGATTAGACTTGAAAGTTTGGTTTGGTTTGATAGTAGATATTGTCACGAAATGAATGAGAGAAAAACTGTATTTTTCATTAATTAGAAAGACTGAGTACAAATCTGTATATATATACAAGCAATGAACCAAGTAACTACCTAACTACAGAAACAGAACTAACTAACTTGAAACCAACCTTCACACGTGCAGTAACAAACTCTCTCATGTGTCATCACTTAAGTAAAACAATTCATCTACTAAACTACATATCGTATATACAGTAAAACTAATACAACTAAGCTGTCGTTTTACTACTCTGTTATGACTTGATCAACCTTCTTCCTTCCTGCTCTTGCTCCCTGATCTTGCTAGTCTCATCTTTACTCTGATAGATATGACATAAATTTTGGTGCAGATTGGATTTGGGTTGTAACGTAGGTTGTGGTTTTGAGTTTTCTTTATGTATTTATAATAATTTTTTTAATCTAGTTTTGTTGGTGTGGGTACAAGAAAAAACATTAGAATTATTTTATATTATTTTGATGAAGTGTATTGTAAAAAAAAAAAAAAAAAATTGGGGTTAGGTGTATTGTAAAAGTTGTTATGGAAAATAGATAAATTAAGTTTTTGATAAGCCAAAATGTGTGTGTGTGTATATATATATATATTTATTGGCATATCTAGATGAGAATGAATTAATGAAAGGCTTATTCTATATGAATTCACTATCTAGAGGGCGATTACATAAGGCAAACAATTAATCAATTATTATTAAGTATAAATAAATAACAGTAACTTCAAATACATTTAAGAATTGATGATATATTGTAATTAATGTATAAATAAAATAGAAGTAAGAATAGTCTTTAAGTAGAAGTGGTATTGTACTAATAACAATTTATCATCTCGACTGTTATAACATTTATTATGTACATAAGATTATTGAATAAATAAATAAAAAACTATCTGGGTGTAATAAAGATTTGGCTCAAGTCCAGTGGTGTTGGAGTGCATTAAATCGATATGATACGATAGTAAGCTAAACCCTGTTAAATAATAACGGCAATTTAAAGTTTTAGTTTAATTTTTTGGACTATCTGGCCTTTTGCCCTTAATTTTTTAAAAAATTAGCAATATGCCCCTATTTCGAAACTGTATAGGGATATGTCCATGTTTCGATATTCGATTACCTTAAAATCGAGTTTTAATAAAATACTCGATTCGTAGAAAATCGAGTTATGCCTGATTAAACTTAAAAAAAAAAAAAAAAAATTTGTATGGAACTTGACTTTCAGAAAATCGAGTTCCAGGCAAAAATTTTTTTATGAGTGTGATACCAAGTTTAAGGAGTTCTATAGTGACGTTTTAAAGCTCTATAGCGGCGTTTTCTTGCAAAATTTTTTTTCTAAGTGTGATTCCAGGTTCAGGGAGCCCTATAGTGGTGTTTTTATGTCCTATAGTGACGTTTTAAAGCTCTATAGTGGCGTTTTTCTGTAAAATTTTTTTTATAACACCCATCAGGGAGCTCTATAGTAACGTTTTTAAGCCCTATAGTGACGTTTTAATGTCCTATAGTAGCATTTTTGAACTCGATTTCCAACACTCGAGTTCCATGCTTTTTTTTATATTTATTTTTATTTTTTTAAGTTTGATCGGGTATAACTCGATTTTCTATAAATCGAGTATTTTATTAAAACTCAGTTTTAAAGTAATTGAATATTAAAATAAGGATATTTTTTTATATAAATTCAAAATAGAGACATATTGCTAATTTTTTTTAAAATTAAGAATAAAACGCCAGATAGTCCTTAAATTTTTTGTCGGAAAGATTTTAGTCCTTCTTGGTCCAACGTAACAGAACGAGTAGCTCCAGAAATGGCAGTATCCGCAAATAAAACAGAATATTGGGGGTAAATCTAGAAGTGGCGACTTTAATGTTGAGTTTACGCGTTCACGTTGTTGTGTTTTTGATAGGGAAGCCAAACAGAGAGAGAGAGAGAGAGAGAGAGAGAGACAGACAGACAGACAGAAAGAGAGCTGAGGAAGAAGAGAGAGATAAAGCGAAGGAAAGTGCGAGAAAATAATAAGGTGGGAAAGAAAATCAAAATAATTGCTGAGAGGGAAGGTTTGGTTTTGCTCTGATCCCCAGTCTTCTTCTTCTTCTTCCAGCCATTGTTGAGCCTTTAGCCCCTCTGCAACGGCATTCTCTCATTCATTTTCCCCTACGGTTACGGTTTTCTCCTTTGAAGTCCGTACATTTAGAGCGAGAGAGAGAGAGAGAGAGAGAGAGAGAGAGAGCGGAGCTAAAACGACTCGTGCATTGTGGTGATTTGGGCTGTCATTTTGGATTTAAATCTGTGGATTCTGTGTTATGGTCACATTGCAAGGTGGTTGTTGTTGTTGTTGTTGTTGAGCGAATTTAGGGTTTATTAGCTCAGCCTCGGCCTCAGATCTCAAAATGGTACATTGTTTTTCTACCTCTATTTTAATAATAAGAAAGAAATATGAAGTTGAATTTTTTCGAGTATATACATACATTCATACATACGTGCCTAGGTTGTTGTCTCTGGTTTGAAATTTTCAGATATGTGTGTGTTTGAAATTTACAGTGTTAGAATTTGTAGCTTGGTTCGTGCTGACAGTTCTGTCCACTTAATGCATCAAAATTTGCTGTTTTTCTATTCTTCTTGTTCTGACAAATAATGCTGTTTAGTCTTTTGAAAAAAAAAAAAAAAAAAATCTGTTTGGTTCGGATAGCATTTGGTGTGATTGACTGCTTATTGTTGAAAGGAGTTGTGCAAACAATTCATATTTCTATTTGATAAGTCTTATATATCAATGGGAGTTGTGTAAACAATGCATATTTGGATTTGATAAATGTTATATATATCAATGTGGCAAGAGTGTGTTCTACTACTGTTTCCTTGAAGTGGCTATACATTTTCAGACGTTGCTATAAACTCTTAGGACATCTTCAAAGGTTGATTTATTCAAAGTATTAGCACTAAAGCGCTGAACTGCCTCAATGAGGTTAGATGGAGAGAATGTGCTTTCATTCCTGAGAAATGTTCTGCTAGAGTTAAGAAAATTTTTTCTTACCTGAGAATTAACTTGTAGTTCTGGTTGATTTAGGCTGGTTTGTTTAGTGTGAACTGTAGGGTTTTACTTTTTGGGTGGTAGCTGGGTTGGGTAGTTCTGGTATGGTGGTTTGCTTGTTTCCTTGGTTGTGGCTTAGCTGCTTGTTATGGGCTATGTGCTGTATTGTATATCTTTAGTTTTCTTTGGTAATAAAATCATCTTATTCATCCAAAAAAAAAAGGTGATGAAAACTGCACCATGGGAAGTCACACTATAGTTTGGTTTACCTGGTTTTAGATGATCATATCTTCATATTGTATTTGGTTTTATTTATATTTTATGTTTTTGCAAATTTTATACTGAGATGTGTAGAAAAGAAAATTTTTAGTGGGCTACCTTTTTCTTTTTTTTAATAGTCTTGATGAATATCTTGTTTGATTTTAATCAACCGTTGCTGGAATTATGTTTCGTATTTTTGTTGGTTTGGCCAGGGGAGGCAGAGGTGTGCAGTGTGCTCTAGTATTATGTTTAGCTGGATTTCAGTATAATTAGTGGTTTCTCTCTTGCTGCTAACCTCACATATCTGCTTGAATACATGGAACTCATATTTGATGTCAATGTTCATCTTGGAGATGCACTATTTTTACAGTTTGTTTGATAGATGTGCTGATGATCTACTTGACTAATCAGGTTGCTCAATCCAATTTAGCAATTGGATCCCATGTTTGGGTGGAGGATCCTGAGGCAGCTTGGATAGATGGTGAAGTTGAGGAAGTTAATAATGAGGATATAAAAATAAACTGTACATCGGGGAGGACAGTGAGTGCTCCTTCTCAGAATCAATATAAAGTTATTGCACTAGAATTTTGGATATCGTGTTTATGGTGTAAAAATGTTTGATTTCATTGGCTTTTGTTATTACTTATTAGAAGTTTTTCTTTTAATTAGTACTTTACACATGCATCTAGTGGGCTTTGAACCCATGGCTTCACACTCCACTCACTTCTGTAGGAGCAGGAAGTGCCATTTGAACTAGAGCTTCTTTGCAAAATTTCATTTGAACTAGAGTTCATTTTGATATCGTGTTAGATGTTGCATTTATACACACAACAAACTCTTTGTTAGAAAAATAATTTATGACTGTTGAAATGCCTAGGTGAGATTTCAGAATGGAATTGTAAGTTTTCTATCATGAACTTCTTGCGTTGCTTATATTATCTTTAATCATTCATATATTCGACATTTTCAATATACACGCAATTTACTATAATATTGTGTAGAACATCATATGGAAACTACACTTAACAAACATTCTTTTGGGAAAAATTGCATGCAAAGCCATAGAGGATAATTATATAGGAGTGGATTGTATGAAAATTATGATTGAATTGGGGACTATAAAAAGTTTAAAAGTTATAGGTATGTGGGAATCTTACATCCTAATTAGCATGGATGCTTCTGGGATGAAGATCTATTTTTCATTTAAAACTCGTATTCCTTGTTGATATTAGGTTCATCCAAATTTGAAAGTATTTTTTCCTCAAAAATTTGAAATGTAGCCCATTCTTTTTGGATGCCCTTAGGTATTATTTGGACACAGCATGAATGCTGGCATACATGCCTGCTTTAATTGATTGTTGCACTTTTCATGTTTGATTTTTGTGTTCTTGTTGTATTCCGTCTGTGTACATGGGTGTCACTGTTTTCTTTTAATCAACGAAATTTTACTTATTATTTTTATTATTATAAAAATGCTAGCATACTTACTGTTGGGGGATTACAATTTGATGTTGAATGCCATAAAAGATTTGAGTGTGTCTTCCTCATTACCAATTGGTTTTGAGGTGGAATGGCACAGCTCACGGGCCGACACTTACCTACTTTCTTTCTATTATAGACACAAACATCTAGATGTAAAGTATAATTTCTTTACAATTTGGAAATGCATTTGGATGCTCTTGGATATGCACAGTACAACTTGAATGCTAGGATATGTGCCCTTCTTAGCATAGGTAGGACTGTTGCTGTTAGCAAATAAAATAAGAAGGGCCTTTGATGGGTCTTTTTTTTTTTTTTTTGATAAGTAATGGAAAATTTTTTTATTAAAAAAGAACAAAGCCCAGTACATAGGAAATGTACTAGAGAGGCAAAAACATCAAGATGCCCACTTGAATATAAACGAGTTTTTCTTTCCTGATTGATGAATGACGAATAATGATTTGATTAACCAACCAATGAGCTTTGGCTCAAATGGTACTCCCACAAGAGTGGATGAAGGGTGAGGGTGTGAGCTCAACACCCATTGGGTGCATGTGTAACTTACCATTGAAAAAAAAAAAAAAGCAAATTAGATTAACAAAGAATTAATTTTATGTATGTACACACACAACCACATGTATATATGTATATGTATGTGTATATTCACCTGCACCCACCCTTTCCCCCTCCCACATACCGTACCAATACAAAAAAGTACGACACATACAAGTCTACATTTATCCATATTTTGATCCTATTTTTTTCATTATTAGTTCACCTTTGAAATTCTGATATATTGACATTTTGTTGATTGGAAAATTTAGAACTATTTTACTATTTTTATGTCTATTAGTGAGGCTTGATATTTGGCACTTGACATGCTATTAGATATGTTAAGATTTTGGGGGTGTTTGAGCCTTGCTTTTACATGTTATGGCCAAATTTTATGTCAGCTTATTAGTTATTACTTTTGAAGAATTAAATTTGACACAAAATTCTCCATCAAAGTTTTGTTTGTTAGTTAGAAATTAGCTTTGAAATGTTGGTTAAAAGTCTTTTTATGTGGCCTATCATCTTTCCAGTGCAATGGAAGTGCTACTACTGAAATCTCTGTACAAAGGAATTGGTTTTCATTTTTTCTCTTGGGAGGCCATGATCCTGAAAATATGGTTGTTCCCCATATTTCATTCTACTTATTTTGCCCGACATTTTGATAACAAAGCATATTTGCTTCAAAATTATGACGTTCAAAGTTCATTTGACTATCTATTTTCTGGTTCTAAATTTCCATCACTGTATTTTTAACAGAACCTTCATTTTTTCTAATTACCCAATATAAAAACATTGTGATCAAGTCTTAGGGTTAATTTTTCTGTGTTGTAGGTTGTGGTTAAGGCATCCAATGTCTATCCAAAGGATCCTGAATTTCCTTCATGTGGTGTTGATGACATGACAAGGCTGGCTTATCTGCACGAACCAGGGGTTCTGCAGAACTTAAGATGTCGTTATGATATAAATGAAATATATGTGAGTATTAATCAGAAGTTTTATTGCGCACCCCCACAACCCCCCCCACCCCCCCCCCCCCCCCCCCCCGGCTGTCTCCTCGTTTTGTAAGAATACATTTTGATGACTGGTTGTTTATTAAGATCAGATGCTTCATGTTTTTTGTTAATTTTGCATGCTTTTTTTTCTATTTTTATCATGTCTGTGAAGTGTGGACAAGTTCACTTATTTGCTATCAACACTGAATTATGTAGCTTTCATGTATTTTTCAGAAAGTATATCTCTGACAGTTCAGGAATACAAAGCTAAACTTGCAAATGATGTTTCCAGACTTACACAGGAAATATATTGATAGCTGTGAACCCTTTTAGAAGGCTACCTCATTTATATGATAATCATATGATGGAACAGTATAAGGGGGCGGCTATAGGTGAGCTGAGTCCACATCCGTTTGCTATTGCTGATGCTGCATACAGGTATCTGTCGTATCCTGCCAAAATTATAGGAGTGCTTCAGTATATCTAGTGTGCCTAATAAATAAAAAAATTTGTAAATGCAGATTGATGATTAATGAGGGAATTAGCCAATCAATTTTGGTTAGTGGGGAAAGTGGAGCTGGTAAAACAGAAAGTACAAAAATGCTTATGCGTTATCTTGCCTATATGGGAGGGAAAGCTGCAGCCGATGGCCGACGGTCTGTGGAGCAGCAAGTCCTAGAGGTAACAAATTTATTTGATGTTTACTCATCTGAACAAATGGTCTTAAAGTTGATACCTCTGATGTTGAATTCTGAGATGTCGCCTTTTCTTGGGAATGGATCTTGTACCAGTGACAAATTCTGTCTATTCATATTTTTTCTTCTTTGTCTGGCAGTCCAACCCTGTTCTAGAAGCATTTGGTAATGCTAAGACAGTCAGAAACAATAATTCAAGGTGGGAAACCTATTTCTCAAATGATACACACAAATATATATGTATATGTATGTGCGTGTATATAAATATATCTTCCTTTGTATTTCTATGATCTGTAATATATTCTGTTTGGTTTAACACAATTGCAGCCGTTTTGGTAAGTTTGTGGAGATTCAGTTCAATGAAAGGGGGAAAATTTCTGGAGCTGCCATCAGAACTTATTTACTAGAACGATCCCGTGTTTGTCAAGTTTCTGACCCCGAACGAAATTATCATTGCTTTTATATGCTTTGTGCTGCACCTCAAGAGGTAAACTGATTTCTTGCATGTATATGGAATTGAATTTTATTGAGAAATTGTATTCATGGAGAAATTGGAGTCTGCTTCCATGATCTTTATTGTATTACTCATTCATTTAAAAGCGTCTGATTTAGCTTACAACCAAAACAATCGCTAATGTGCCTAACTGATTTTTGAAGGCTCTGCTAGAGTGGATGAGGGCTTCGGCTCATTTCAAACTTCTTTGAGCTTATTGATCTTTGTAATTTTAGAACTATCAATTAACTTTCAGCTAGTATACTCCCAGTGTACTTGATGAATTTGCTAATAAGATTTTATTACTTAAAAAAAAAAAAATTGCCCAACTGATTTTGGTGTTTTTAATGCCCTAAATTGTGTAATTAGTTTTCTCATGGTGTTTCTTTCTGAAGAGTGTTCTGTGTGGCGAATATCTTTATTGGGGGAATGGTCTTGTTAATTTGTTTTGGCTATGTTAGGGGTTTATAAAATTTGCTTCATGTGGTTTGAGGCTTGGTAAATGTTTAAGATGAATACTAGCTTTGGCTTAAATTTAAAGAGAAAGAGTGTTTTTGAACTACTTTCAGGTTAGAGGAATTAGTTTGGTAAACTTCTTCCTCTGTTTGGAATCTAGATCCTTTTTGCCAACTGTGGACCCTATGGAGGGAGTGGAATCATTGTACATTTGACAGTGTGGAAGTCTCCATTGTTTAGCTGAAATCAGTTTTATAATATAATTGTTTGAATGGTCTCATTTTCTAGGCTCTGTTGAGATACATTTCGTTTTAAAATTCATTAATTCTCTCTCTTTTAAATTGTAACTCTATAATGTTGTAATTATTTTGGAGCACCTTATGTATAAAACCTATTTACATGGGACAGTTCTATTTTAATAGAGATTTATTACTTATGAAAAAGGGGAAAAGAATAGAAGGAAAATGAAAGATATAACCGCAGAATCTCACCAAGGTATTCTGGGATTCATCTAGAAGAATTTTAATGGAGTCTCCTTTAGCTCATTACTTTCTTTTTACATACCCCCCAAAGAGAATAAATTTGGCTGAGATTTTATTAATAAAAGTTCTTTCTGATTTCTAAGAGTTACTTCAATATATATAGGCTTGGCTTTGTGTACTCCTGATCCTAGTAGATTTTAGGACAAGTACAGGAAGTGCTAAAACCAAGCCAAAAATTATAGAAAACCAGATAGAATAAGCTAGTTATAATAGGTTCTATGGGCCACAACCACATACCATGTCCCGACACCATGGAAGTTCCCCAAGTACCCTTGCTTTCTAAAACTAAGAAGAGTACAATATTAAAAAATACATTTTTTTTTTGGGGTGGGGGGGGGGGGTGGTAAGGGGTGGGGTTGAGAAAGCAAGTAGCCTTTTAATGACAAAAAACCATAAAAAATAAGACTTGATACTATCTAGAACTAGGAAGCATGGACTTTGGATATGGTATGAAATAATATGAATATGGCTACATCAGGTCAGGATATGGCGGGATGTGACAGTTAAATTTTTTTTTCCCGATAAGATTTGTCAAAATTAAATAAATAAAGGGATGTGACAATTAATTAATTTATGAATATGTATTTTAGGTATATATTATGTTAAATTTTGGTTTATAAGAAAAATAAAAAGTATCTACAAGGTAAAATTATATGAATAATGGTGAAATTATTATATGGACCCATAAGCAACAGAAATATGTGTTTAATTATGGTGTTTATCTCATTTTATCACAATGTATGGTTTAAAAAGCATTCAGGCGTGTGTTGGACAAGGACACTCCAAGGAGTTTGACCATGCTTTAAGATCTAGAATAGCCTTTAGAGGTCTTGACTTAGGCCTTATAAATTGAAATTAATGTTAACAAGATTCTTCAGCTTCCAAGCTTGCCTTTAAAAACAAAAAAAGCCCTTAATGAGCCTCTTGTATCCTACATCAGGTTGCCCATCTACTTGAATTTTGAGACAAGTACAACTTTTAAAGGCCTTCATTATTTGATTTATGTTTTTCAAATTTCCTTGGATGGTTGCATGGCTCATGTTGAACTTTTAATCCTTAAGAGTGCTAGTTTTAGACTCATTAGAATGAGCTCCCTCTCAAATCTGAGAAATGAGAGATAGCTATATTTATCAACCTTTGATTGATCAAGTATATCAGCAACCCCTAAAAGTTTTCCCTTCTCATAACAAACAATTATCAAATGATGGGCGATCTGATTCTTGCAAGGCAGGTAAATGGGAAAAGTGAAAATAATCGGTATAGCCATAGAATTTTGAAAGATTCTTATAGATTTTTTTTTTTTGGGATTGGGAAGTTACTCATGCATCCAATGGGCTTCATAGCACCAGAGTTCATGCTAAAATTTGTTGCATCTGTTGGATGGTGTTGGACCCTAGGTTCCCTTTGATTCTGTATCTGGTATGGAAGAGTGCTCTAGTGACATTTATTGCTTAATTTTCATATAAAATATGAGACACTGACCATCACTGTTATTTTTTTATGTCGAGTTGGTTCCCTGTTTGGTTTCTCTTCAACTTTGATGGAAATACTTGATAGTAATTTGGAGTTCCCACATCCACATGTTTCCTTGTGCCTTGCTATCAGGATGTTGAGAAGTACAAATTGGGAAACCCAAGAACTTTCCATTATTTAAATCAATCAAATTGCTATGAGCTGGATGGAGTGGATGATTCTAAGGAGTACCTTGCAACTAGAAGAGCTATGGATGGTGTTGGGATCAGTTCTGATGAGCAGGTACTATGTCTGGGTAGTTTTTTGACAGGAAATATTTAAATGAAATCTCCACTAAATTTTTTGTTCTCAGGATGCAATATTCCGAGTAGTTTCTGCAATACTCCATTTGGGCAATGTTGAGTTTGCAAAGGGGAAAGAAATAGATTCTTCTGAACCCAAAGATGACAGATCTCGGTTCCATCTCGCAACGGCAGCTGAACTTTTCATGTATGTAATAAATTTTGAAGTATAATGTCTAGAGAACTGAAATGCAAATCCATAATCTGCAAGTTCTGTTTAGGTGTGATGAGAAGTTTCTTGAAGACTCATTATGCAAACGTGTGATTCTGACACGGGATGAGACCATAACAAAGTGGATTGATCCGGAGTCTGCAGCTCTCAGTAGGGATGCTTTGGCAAAAACTGTTTATTCAAGGTTATTTGATTGGTAGGTTCTACAAGCTTCAGTACTCTCATCATGAAGTATAAATTGAATCCATTGATTTATCTTCCTTTTTATTTTTGGGTGAGAATGACGTTCTGAACACTTGTTGACCCAGGCTTGTGAACAAGATCAATAATTCTATTGGTCAAGATCCTCATTCAAAGAAGTTGATCGGGATTCTTGATATTTATGGATTTGAGAGTTTCAAGACAAACAGGTGCTTAACCGGTACGCTTTTGTTTTCATTGTTTACTGAGGTTAATTTGTTGCAAAGGACGGCTTGAAATCCCAGTGGTTGATCTGATGGGGGTGTTTAATTAGGACATTTAAACTTTGTGGCCTTGATGCATTATTGTTGGTTCTACTAATTAAAAAAAAAGCATTATTGTTGATTCAATGACTCCATATTTTTGTTCTTTTAGACAACCCACATATGAGCTGATTGATGTACTTGTTCAAATGCTCCTACAAGGAAAATTTTGCGTCATTGCTTTCTGCTTACTTTTTGGGCTGCTTTGTGGCTTTTGTTTGGATGATGGCTATTTGTGTTTGTGTAGATATGTAGTCATAGTTATATGACGTGATATTTCTCAGCCCTATTTTGAGTTTTGCAGTCTGTGAAATGTTAGTTGTCTCTGTGCAGCTTTGAGCAATTTTGTATCAATTTGACAAATGAAAAACTGCAGCAACATTTCAACCAGGTTTGAGCATGAAATATGTTTACTGTTTTTCAGGATTCCTGGATATCTTAAATTACTTCTAACTTAATAGGACATCAATAATGTGTTTGGCAGCATGTTTTCAAAATGGAGCAGGAAGAGTATACAAAAGAAGAAATTGACTGGAGTTATATAGATTTCATTGATAACCAGGATGTTCTTGATCTCCTGGAAAAGGTGTGTAAGTTTCCCTACTGCTAGATGTTCTAAATATTGCTTCAGCTTGCCATCCAATGTGGAAGCAGTGACTTTGCTGCAGCGGTGTGCCTGCAGGAAAGATAAGAGTCGAAGTTATATTGGTTTTGATCTCTATTGCAATAAGCTTAATCTTCTGTTTTTGAGATTGTTTCTTGGTTTGGCGTGTGCTTCAGGATTCTTTTCTTTTTCTTCTTCTTACTCTTTATTCTAAATATTATCAAATTTTTGTTTTGGTTCTTTAGGGTCCATTTGTAAAATTGTATACCTCCTGCATACATGAGTTGTACCTGTTTTGTCTTTTGTAACGAGTCTTTTACTTCTAATATGTATAATATTTCTTGATGACACACAAAGTAATATTCCCACTTTCTATTTTCTTATTGAATCCTTCTGATTTCTTTGGTTTTCTTCTTTTATGTTAGTCAAGCCCCTTCAGGCCCAATGATTGGAGGATTTGTGGCTAATGCACTAGGTGCTAGTACTTGATGCTAGTATGCTACACTTAATTCCACTATCCATGGTTCTATTCTGTATGCTAGTTTAAAGATCTCTTTCTTTGCACAAAAAAATTGGACTTCTGATGGTTGGGGGTGTTTTTTTTTTTTTCCTTGCGGAAATGATCCTTCTGTATGATCAAATGTTAAGGCAGAATACTTTGGTACTTAGATTTATTTAACTAATGGGGGCTGTATGGTTGCCTCAGTAAGAGTTCAAACACACGCATGCATGCATGGTATGAAGCTTTATTTTATCGCAACTCCATGTTGGCTGTACAGTAATTTCTCTTGTGCAATGGAGTCTTACTTGTCCATCTAAGTTTCTTGTTTTTGTTCTTGTGCTTCTTTTATGCTTGTTACCCCACTTCAATTCTTTTCGTTGTTGGATAAAAGGGATCTGCTTTGATGAATGACATAATGTGTGTTCTATTTTTCTCTAACATGTGCTTTTGTAATCCAGAAACCAGGTGGCATCATTGCTCTTCTGGATGAGGCCTGGTATGTTTTAGAAGATAAAACAGTGATGCATTTACTGTTATTCCCTTTTGTCTTCTATGGTTATGAAGCATTTTCTGTTTGGTCCATGCGATACTATTTTCGAATTTATTTGTTTTAAAATTTTTTTTTTATTGTATATATTTTGGGTGATTGTGACATAGCCCTTCTTATTTTTTTGTAGTATGTTTCCAAGATCAACAAATGAGACATTTGCACAAAAACTCTACCAATCTTTTAAAGACCATAAGCGCTTTAGCAAGCCAAAGTTGTCACGTAGTGATTTCACCATTTGTCATTATGCTGGCGATGTAAGTATCTGAAGTTCACTTTGATTTACATAATAACATGCCTGAAACACCAAGAAGAATGTAATTCACTGTAATATATTTTTAATGGGGGGAAACGTTTTTGTTAGGTCACTTATCAAACTGAACTCTTCCTGGAGAAGAATAAAGATTATGTTGTTGCAGAGCATCAAGCACTCCTGAGCGCTTCCAAGTGCCCATTTGTTTCAGGCTTGTTCCCACCTCTAGCTGAAGAATCTTCCAAATCATCAAAGTTTTCATCAATAGGTTCTCGGTTTAAGGTCTGTTTCCGTTGTTATGTCTGTGCAATGCAATTTAAATTCTTCCCATATGCCTTTCAGTTTTTCATAAATAATGTTCACTACAGCAACAATTGCAAGCTTTGCTAGAGACACTGAGTGCCACTGAGCCACACTACATTCGTTGTGTAAAGCCAAATAACCTTCTCAAGCCAGCCATATTTGAGAATAATAACATTTTACAGCAACTTCGCTGTGGGGTAAGTTCAATATTTTGGTCTGATTAATCAATCCCCTCCTCTTTTTTCTCTCTAAGAACTTGCATCATTGGCTTGGCAATGTCATTTTCAGGGAGTCATGGAGGCAATTAGGATCAGTTGTGCTGGATATCCCACCAGAAAGACTTTTGATGATTTTCTATGTCGTTTTGGCATCCTGGCACCTGATGTTTTGAACGGAAGGTAACTTTTTTTGTCATTTCGTTTGTTGAATGCGTGGTGTTTGATTCTTATTCCGCTAACTTTAGTTCTTATTCATTGTAAGCTATGATGAGGTCACTGCTTGCAAGAGGCTTCTTGAGAAGGTGAACCTTAAAGGCTATCAGGTATATTTTCATAAGTTCAGTGATCTATGTACTGCTTGAACAATTAATTGATAACAAATTTCTGTTTTTTTTCCTTTTCTGTGTGTTGTTTGGCAAATGCCTGTGTACTGAAAATGCATGGCAGATCCTCATTGCATTGGTTTTGGGTTTTTGTTGTATCATTGTACTGCCACTAGTAGCCACCGTTAAAGTATACCACTTAGTGCATTAATGCTGTTGTGGGCTGCTGTCACACATGATCCTAAATCCTCGTTTATATCTCATGTAGAACATTTTTGATTTCTTACTTTTTCAGATTGGCAAAACGAAAGTGTTTCTTAGAGCAGGTCAGATGGCAGAGCTAGATGGTTGTAGAAGTGAGGTCCTAGGAAGATCAGCAAGCATTATCCAAAGAAGTGTTCGCTCATATTTGGGTCGTAAAACTTTCGTCTTGTTACGGCTGTCTGCCATACAAATACAAGCCTTGTCTAGAGGTAATGCGTAGTTTTACTTAAGTGTATCTTGGTAATTGATTCAGAGAGTATCAACTTGAGGTTTTGTTGACTAACAATCGGGCTAATTGTACAACTTAATAATGTGATTTCTTTGAGCTGATTGCAGGACAAGTTGCCCGCCATTGGTATGACAACATGAGAAGGGAAGCTGCTTCTATTAGAATCCAGAAACATTGTCGCTTGTATCTTGCTAGGAATGCTTATAAAAATTTGTGCTCTTCAGCCGTTTCTCTACAGAGTGGTGTGCGTGGGATGGCTGCTCGTAATGAGCTTAAGTTCAAGAAGCAGACAAGAGCTGCCATTATTATCCAGGTAAATTTCATCTTTTGTTCATAAGAGAATTATCATTTGAGAGTTCTCTTTCTCATTTTTGTTTTTGTTTTTTTTGTTTCATCTATATATTTGAAACAATGTGAGCAAGAAGTTTATTGATGTTATAATTTCCTTTACCGTCCTTTTCCTTTCTCTTCTGGGGATGCCTTTTTGTATACTCCCTCTGTTATTGGGTTCTGTTTTGGCATTTTCTATTTCAATTTTAATTGCTTAAAAAAAAAAAGAACTTTATCAAAGCTGTCAAGAAGGCTAGCAGACCACATAATTAGGACTTGGATGAGTGAGTGATAGTAGTATGTTTGTTGTATTTGGGCAGGTTAGGACTTAGGAGAAGTTTTCTAAGTATGTTAAATTTGTGGTAGGGGAAAGTATAAGAGTACTGCTTTTGCTGTGAATCCTGTGATACTTTTTTTTTTTTTTTTGAGAACTTTTGGCGTGATACTTGGTGTGGGATTGTTGCATTAAAGAATTATTTTCTAATATGTTTTAAATAGCAGAGGATAAGGATGGTTTTGTTAGCTTTTTATTTCGTATCTTTGGAAGATCTTTTATTTATTTTATTAAGTAGATCTTCAGAAGATCTACTGATGGAATCTCAAGTTTGCTTGTGCATCATAGGGCTGGGAAATTGAAACTCTTTTTTGGGCTTTCCATATTCTGACTCTTAATGAGTATGGGTGTGGATAGGTTCTCTAGTTACGAGTAATTTTGTTGGAAGACTGTACAGTATAGCAAAGTTCAGGGAGGCCACTCCCCCTTTTTTTTTTTTTGGACAACTGTTTTTGGTAAGATTCTGGCTGTGGAACACGTATATTCAGTTGCCATTTAATTGACCATCTATTGCTCTGTTCATCAGTTGTGAATTGTAGTCTTTCGTATTCTTTTTTTTTCTGGTGGAGTGTAATTTAGTTCAAAAGGATTGTTTGGACAACATCGTAACAGTTTGGCATGGAATATGACTCTTCTTTGCCTTGTGTACTTTGGAGAAAGTTGGATAATGGGACTTTTAATGGTGTTGGGATTTCAACACTTGAGCTTCAATCTTTAATTCTGTCATAATTTTATGATTGGATGCTTGCTTTCAGCTACCCATGTTCTCCCCCCCCCCCCCCCCCCCCCCCCCCCCCAACACCCCTTTTTTTTTTATTTGTTTTTCTTTTTTTTTTTTTTTTTTTCAAATTTAAAATTATAATCTTTTGATAAGCTTTTTGTATATCCTTTGTGCATTAGAACTTCCTCTGTATTAAAATCTCTTACTACCTATCAGAAAAAGCAAGATAAATAAATGAAGGGGCATACAACCATTGGCTGGGATTTAATATAAAAAGAAAGTATATACCATTATTACCATATTTTTGTTCCATATGGCTTAGGTGTTAGATGTGTGCTTAGATTCTTCAATATGTTACGATTATGATTCATGTTGTGTTCTGTTTTGGTGGCACATATTTCAGGGTACAATCTTCAAGCTCTGCAATTAAAGCCACATCTGATATTTTAGTTTTTAAGGCTGTATCTTGACATGTACTGGCAGTAACATTGCACATTCAAACTTGTGACATATTAAGAAATTGATAACCAAAAGCAGCCTCATTTCTCTTTTATTTCTGGTGTGAACCACTTTTTTTTAAAAGGTCTACTTTTTCCATCAAGTAGCTGATTTGAGTATTTTACTGTGCCAAGGCACTTTTTATTGTTCAGTTATCTGTCTAACAAAGGGCTTCATTAAGTTGCATAGGGGCTCTATCTATGGAGGCAACTATATGGGGGACTCCTTTAAAAAAGAAAAAGGGAAAAAAGAATAAATACTAATTCATAAAGCTTAAAACACCAAGAACCCAAAGAAGCCTAAATAAAGGAAAAAGTGGAAGAATTGAAGTGGTGGTGCATTTGTTATGCTATTTAAAAACTGTCACTTGGTTTGAGGGTTTATTTTATAAATTTTTTATAATTTTTTTTTTTTTTTTAAAAGGTAGATTATGCTCTATGATTCTATGTCAATTCATGTCTGTTACAGAGTCAATGCCGAAGATACTTGGCCCGTCTTCATTATTTAAGGATAAAGAAAGCAGCTGTAGCCACGCAATGTGCCTGGAGAGCAAAGGTTGCACGTAGAGAGTTACGGAAACTTAAAATGGTGATGAATTCTTTCTTTCTTTCTTTGCTTGGCGAGGGCATGCTTGTTAGTTTAATGTTTTCTAAAATCTTCTTATGTGGCAATGTTTTATAAGATATTCATGTGCTATATAAATATTCATTCTACTTATTATAATCTTCACAAGTTTGTATCTTATATTTAGGTCTTGAATGACATGTTTGTATTTTTCAAAAGTCAGATACTCTGGTTCCTTGTGGCTTGCGTGCACCTTGCATTCAGTGGTTATGTGAGGATTTTTTTTTTTTTTGATTTTAAATGTATGTCCACAGGCTGCTAAGGAGACTGGTGCTCTCCAAGCTGCCAAAAATAAGCTAGAAAAGCAAGTTGAAGAACTGACTTGGCGTCTGCAATTGGAGAAGAGAATGAGGGTAATAATTTTCTTTATTTAGATTAATACAAAAATTTTCAATTAGCTGTCATCACGATGAACACTGGGAGGAATTGAATTTCATGTGAGATTTTGCTATGAATGCTTTGGTTTCAACCCCTCCTCCCTCTCTTCTCTTTCTTTGGTGCATGTGTTGGCTTCCTTTTAAGTTAAGTTTCAAGGGCACTCTCTTGAGGTGGAATTTTCTCTTCTTTTTTAATTCATATGCTTGCTTAAATGTAAAAAAGTTGCTGTATAGGTCAAAAGAATGAAGTGATGGTTTCAACGTGGTGTTAGAGCCTTGTTTGAGAGGTCATTGATTCAATTTTTGGCTATCCCTCTATTTGGTAGTGTGTTTGGGGGGGGGGGGGGGGGGGGGGGTGTGTGGGGGCAGTGTGAGGTTATCAGTGTCATTTTGTTTCTCAGTGGGATTTTCATTTTTGTCTTGCTTCCTAACTGCTTTAGTTTTTTAGATTGATGGTCCTCCAATGATATGTTAATACGGTAAGCAGTCTCTATCAATATTGATGTACAATTGAAGTTTTTAGTGTGAAGGATGCACTCTTAATATGAACTTAGACTAACATCTGTTAATGTATGCAAGTTGCATATCTTATAAAACCTACAGGCTGCTTTTCGCATATAAAAATATGTTTTCGTATTATGTTCCCTAAAAAAAAAAAAATTAAATAAAGAAGGCCCTCTGTCTACCTTGGTGCATCATT
Source organism: Quercus gilva (assembly GCA_023621385.1). Taxonomy (NCBI): domain Eukaryota; kingdom Viridiplantae; phylum Streptophyta; class Magnoliopsida; order Fagales; family Fagaceae; genus Quercus; species Quercus gilva. The sequence goes on along the minus strand of CM042478.1, from coordinate 32,855,186 downwards.
TATCTTTACTCCAAATGGTTCTTTTCTACCTTTAATTTTTTTTTTTTTTTGATAGGTAAGAAAAAATAGTATTAAAAGAAAACTACTCCATTAAAGAAATGAAGTAGGTAAAGAGAATATGTACAAGCAATAAAAAGAAAACAGAAAATTATGTACAAGAGTAAAGGGGATCTAAAAACAGCGAAATGGATTCCCTAGAAATAAATCCCCACTCACGTGACCAATCAAGCAAAGTTTCTGCAAATAAAGCTAGGAGCTTGTCCCCGGAAAGCTTTGATTACTCAAAAATGCCATTATTTCTCTCCCTCCAAATATTCCACAACACACAATGTGATACCAAATATTTGAAGAATTCTTTCCCAACCAATTTCTCCAACCTGACAATAAATTGATAACCCTCTTGGGTTAAACCCAAGTAACACAAACAATCTGAAAGCATGCTTACTCTAAAGCTATCTGGTGTTGCTTGTTTTTTATCAATGTGTTTAGAATGTCTTCAAAGCTATCTAGTGTTGCTTGTTTCTAGTCAATGTATTTAGAAGGTGGTGTTCTTTTATGTGGTGACTCTGTAAACTCTAAAGCTATCTGGTGTGGCTTGTTTCTAATCGATGCAGGCTGACCTTGAAGAAGCCAAAACACAGGAAAACACAAAACTGCAGTTTGCTCTGGAAGAGATACAACTTCAATTTCAAGAAGCTAAAACACTGCTTATTGAGGAACTCGAGGCTGCCAAGAAAGCAGCTGAACAAGCTCCAATTGTACAGGAGGTTCCAGTTATTGATCATGAAATAGTTAATAAGCTTACTGCTGAAAATGAACAGCTCAAGGTAAGGTTGCTGAAACTCTGGTATATGTTCTTTTTGAAAAAAAACCTTGGGTTTTAATCAGAGGCATATTAAATGTTTACTTGTGGATGTGGGTTGTAAGTATTTTCTCATAATTGATGATGTCATCCTGTCTCTTGCAATTTGTAGGCTCTGGTAAATTCTCTGGAAAAGAAAATTGATGAAACAGAGAGGAAATACGAGGAAACAAACAAGATTAGTGAAGAGCGGTTGAAGCAAGCTTTGGATGCAGAGTCAAAGATAATTGAATTGAAGACGTCCATGCAAAGGTTCTTGCCGCAAGTTTCTACTGCTATCAATTGGTGTAAAGTGTGAATTATTGTGGAATCTGGGATTTCTTCTTGATTAGCTTGGGTTTAGCTATTATGCTTAGATTTTTGAATTATTAATGAAAGATTAATTTTATTTAAATTATTGCCTATATTTTTGCTCAGGCTTGAAGAAAAACTTTCTGACATGGTAACTGAGGACCAAGTTCTGCGTCATCAAGCATTGTCAAATTCACCTGTTAGAAAAATGTCAGAACATCTAGCTATTCCAACACCTCTGGAAAATGGGCATCATGTAAGTGAGGAAAATAAAACCAGTGAAAGTTACTTTTATATACTGTTTACTTATTGTTATCTTTCCTTTCTATATAGTCCTGAGAGTCTCTATTTCTACAGGAACCACAGAGTGCTGCGCCAGCAAAAAAGTTTGGTACTGAGTCTTTCAGGAAATCCCAAATTGAAAGGCAGCATGTATGCACTTGATTACTTATCAAAACAAAAAATAAATTGCATGCTTGTTAATTAATTAATTGTTTGCCTTATTTTTGGTGTGACGATTAAATGGACCAATTCTGATATTGGTTTCTGGTGCAGGAGAGTGTAGATGCTCTTATAAAATGTGTGACACAAGATCTTGGGTTTAGTGAAGGAAAACCGGTTGGAGCATTTACCATTTACAAATGTCTTCTTCACTGGAGATCATTTGAAGCAGAAAGAACAAGTGTATTTGATCGCCTAATTCAGTTAATTGGTTCTGCAATAGAGGTAAGTTTATCAACCTTAAGCAGATTTTTGTTAATTTTCTGGGATAATGTAGAGATCAGAAATGTGTTGTGGCAAACTGTGGGAGGGTAGTCCGAGGAATATTCTTGCTACTAATCTTCGATCTGTAATTGCTATATTGCTAACAGTTTCAATTAATTAGCTTGAGGAAGACAAAAACATTCTTCTCTCCATGATGTGAACCAGTAATAAAATGGTGTTTGTATAGCCCCCACTACCCAGCAAATCCCCCTCCCAAGCAAAATGAAAAAAAAAAAAAAAAAAGAAATTTTATCGACTTTAATGAACTTATCTAACATGGTTCGAGCTTGTTTTAATGTTTCTTGCAGAGCCAGGATAACAATGATCATATGGCTTATTGGCTAACCAACACATCTACATTGTTGTTCTTGCTCCAACGGAGTTTAAAAGCCAGCAGTGGAAGTGCAGCACAGAAGCCTCCCACCCCGACATCATTATTTGGGAGAATGACCCAAGTACTGAGATGATTATATATATATATATATTATATGCGTGCTTGTGTGTGTATAATTTTAACATGTGTGCAAAAATATCATATAATCATTAATTTTTTTCCCCAGGGTTTCCGTTCTTCTTCTGCCAATCTTTCTGTTGGTCCAATTGACATAGTACGCCATGTTGAGGCCAAGTATCCAGCTTTGCTGTTTAAGGAGCAGCTTATAGCATATGTGGAAAAGATGTATGGAATCATTCGAGACAATGTCAAGAAGGACTTGTCACCACTGCTTTCTTCTTGTATCCAGGTATGATGAATCCTGATTTTCCAACATTTAACCTGCAAAATAAATTGTTTCACGGTTTTAATATTCTTTCAGTTGTGATGGCTTTTCACTTAAACTTTTCCAAATGATTAATACTGCCTTTGTTGATTGGTAACTTCTAGAACTTACACAATATAATAGGTGTGTTTGTATAAGCTGTTAAAAAACTGTGTTTTTGAGTTTAAAATGAGCGTTTATAAAAAATTTATGAGGAGTTGTGGTTGCAAAACAGAGTTTTGGGTTTTAAAAATGCTATTTTAAACTCCCAAAATGCCTAACCAAAAGGACCCAATGTGTGATAATGAGAGTTAGCGTCCCATGATCTAACATGCTTTTGCGCTAAAGCTGAATTTTCTTTTCTCCTGTATTATATTTCTTCTTCCCTACTCTGGATTTTCATTTTTGCATTATACCCTGCTACAAACATGGAATGACTTTTACGGTGGGTCTGTTGTAGTTTTCTGTATATTTTTTTTTGCTCATGGTGGTGAAGATGCCAGCTATGCTTGCTGGTTTGATTTTGTATCACTGCTTGGCATTTGAGTTTTACGAACGATGTATATTACTTGCCTAAAATGTTGTCATTGTTGGAGGGTTTCATTCAAAAATTGAGTGGTAAAATTTCAACTTTGACTGGTGTTCTGTGCTAGCCTATATCCATTAATTTGGTTAGCTATGTCTTAGTGTAGCAATTTTCTAACACCAGCTATCCATTATCTGACATCGCAGGCACCCAGAATGTCAAGAGGAAGTGTTTTAAAATCATCTGGACGGTCTAATAGCAATAGTCCTCAAGCTAGTCCTTGGCACCTCATCATTGATAGCCTTAATAGGCTACTTTGTACATTAAAAGAAAATTTTGTATGGAATTACTTCAGGCAACTTTTTGAATGAATAACTTATTTTTGGATTTTGACGAACCATGAACTTGTGGTCGGTTTTGTTTCAGGTTCCTCCAGTTTTTGTTCAAAAGATATTCAGTCAGATTTTCTCATATATTAATGTACAGCTCTTTAATAGGTAAATTCCTGTTCTGCTGTCTCTCTCTCTCTCTCTCTCTCTCTCTCTCTCTCTCTAATGTAGTAACATCAATGTTGCATTCAAAGAAAGAGTGAAACTAATTGTTTTGGTGGTTGGAGAGGTAATCTACAACCCCGAGGGAGGTATTCCTCATCTCAAAACGTTAAGTCATGAAAGACTAAATTCTCGTTCAATTATCAAAAGCTTCCTTTAAAGGCCATAGCAGGGCTATTTATACAACAAAGAGTAAGTGTTGATATCATAATAACTGATTAACACTTAAAAAAAAAAAAAACTAAATAACTATTCCCAAGTACATGTGCAAATGAATTTGTCACTTGCTATAATAATCACAAGCTAATCTAATTCCAACATGTCTAACTAACTTCTAAATCGATTAAGCACATGCCTAAATTACCAAAGAGTTTTAGTCACATTGTAACTTCTGAATTTATCAAGAAAAAAAAATTGAGCACATGCCTAAAATAATTGAGCACATGTTCTAAAAGATATCTTTGCTTGGAGGAAGACCTGTCCACATGGCTTTTCTTGAAATGGCAATGCTTGCTCCAAATACACTGCATCTCTCTCTCTCTCTCTCTCTACATATGGTATACATTATAAGCTATCAGTGTTAACTTGTAGATGCATTATTCTTTGATGCTGCTGCAGCCTTCTCCTTCGTCGAGAGTGCTGCACGTTCAGCAATGGGGAATATGTGAAGTCTGGGTTGGCTGAGTTAGAGCTATGGTGTGGCCAAGCAACTGAAGAGGTAAGTATTGTTACCAGTGAAGGGCTGCAGTTTCAGACTTCTTCAACTATCACCTTCCTCTCTAATGGATTTTGGTAACGGCACTTAATGAGCTCTCGCTCAAAGGGCCTTTCTCCCCCTCACAAGAATGGGGTGGAGAGTGAGGTGATGGGGTTAAGACCCATTTTTGCATATGTAACTCACCAATAAGAAAAGATATTTTTTATTGTTTGTTCAATGGTTCCTTTCCTTGCAGTATGCTGGCTCATCATGGGATGAACTCAAGCACGTAAGGCAGGCAGTTGGATTCTTGGTATGTTTCTTCGTTTCTGTGTTGTAGAACAAAATGAAGTGATTACTTTAAAATTTTTTTGACAAGAATTTTTTATTGATAGCAATCTAAAGAAACATGCAACCTAGCTACACGGTATTGTGGATTAACTACCAATTTGTTTGGCTAAATGGAGTTGATATTAATTTCAACTTACCAATTAGTTTGGCTAAATGGAGATGATATTAATGTCAACTTAATTTGAGAAAAACTTTTTCTGCAGGTTATACACCAGAAGTCTAGAATTTCCTATGATGAAATTAAAAATGACCTCTGCCCTGTAAGTATCTCTCTCTATCTCTCTCACATACACACAAACACACATGTGCACCAAAAGATCATCAACTATAATGAGAAATCTGATTTAAAAGTCAGTTGCTCTGCCAAAAGATCATCAACCATAATGAGATATTTGATTAAAAAGTCACTCTAATTAGAGTGTGAAATTCACACAATTTTATACTATATAATAAGAGTTGCATCTTATAAGCTATGGTAGCACTATGTGGACATCATCTGCTTTTATTTTATTTTATTTTTATTTTATATATATATATATATATATAGGGTTGGGTTCAAGTTAGATGTAATGTACCTCTAAGTCATGTTACACTTACACCATCTAATAACTTGCTATTGAATTTATATATTGAAAATTCCTTTATTGGATTACATATTTTATATGTTCTCAACATGTATGCCAATTTTCATGTCAATCGAATGTTATTTATCATTCGATTCATAAACTCATCTCTTATGCATTATTTCAAACTATAAAAACTTGAATAAACAACTAATTGATGACATGGCTATTGATCTTTGATCACCATGACATTTTGCAAGCATGAAGAATATACGAAGATAGTGAAATCTAATAGTGGATTTGTCAAAATTCGCAATCAATTAAAAAATATTTGGTTGTGTAACTTGAACCTAACTATATATATATATATATTGTTTGTTTGTTTGTTTGTTTTTCCTCCTTAATCATGAATACATTAAAATTTTTAACATAGTTTGCTCTAAGGAAAACTCTATCTCCAAAGTTTCAAAAGGTTTTCAAATTTTTCTTTGATTAAAATTCAATTATCAAAATATTCTAGAAATTTAAAAACACTTGCATTATTTACTTAATATTATTTTAAAAATCTACTGTAATTTTTTGTTTAAATAATAAAATTTGAGTCTTACGTGTGCTTTCATGGTGTGGTCCAAGGCAAGTTTACACATCATAGGACATGCTATGTGATGCATTATAGTTATGTAAAAATTATTTCATTTTTTAGGTGAAACTCCATTATCAAATTTTTAATAAATTTAACTTACTGATATATGATTCAAACTTAATTACTAAATATTTCAAGAAACTTAAAAGGAGTTTCATTATTTATTTTAATAACCTAGTATAATTTTTGGTTTTAATAAAAAAAATTGGTCTTACACAGAGTGCTTTTACAATTTAATTTAAGTAATTTTTATTATTTTATTTTACAATCTATTTTATTGTTCAATTTAAATTATATCATTGAAATGTTTTCTTTAATTGACATATGATTTTTTATTAATTTATTCATTGCATGGGCATAAATAATGCTTGAAGAGTGAAGCAAGTGCCTAGATAGTTGCAAAAAGGAAGGGAAAAAAAAAATAGAACATAAGAAAAGGAATAACAATGCATATATCATTTTAAAGTTAATGTAATTATGGAATTTCCTGAATGATAATGATTTTGAAGTAATTAATTTTTATGAATGAATTGTAAATTGCTCAAATTGCTCACTCGTTATTGCTTGCTGTCTTCAGATCCTGAGTGTTCAGCAGCTTTATAGAATTTGTACGCTATACTGGGATGACAATTACAACACTAGAAGTGTATCACAAGATGTAAGTCAAGAAAATCAAATTGATAAAACTCTGGTTTAAAATTGCTCAAAGATATTTATTTCCTGCCTGATAGTTGTTAATGTGGTGTTTATGTTAAAAAACTAAAATTATTAATGTGGTACTCCACCTGATACTTGTACAGGTCATCTCCAGCATGAGGATTCTAATGACGGAGGACTCTGACAATGATGATGGCAACTCATTCTTGTTGGATGATCATTCCAGGTTTACATGCACTCGATTCTAACCGTAGAAAAAACATTATAGAAAATCTAATATACCACAAAAAATATAGCATTTCAGCAGAAGAACTCACTTCCTCAACACTAGGGGATAAAGAACGTTTTTTTTTTTTTTCCTGAAGTAATCTGCTGAGATGGCTAAAGAAAATTTCTACATCTAATGTCCCAAACTCCCACTAATAATGCTTTTTGAATGCAGCATTCCTTTCTCAGTTGATGACGTTTCTGGTTCCCTCCAAGAGAAGCATTTTACTGATGTAAAGCCTCCTGCATGTCTTCTTGAGAATCCAGCCTTCCAATTTTTACAGGATTAAGGCCGTGGTTCTTTTGGCATTGTTCTCTTGGTGCATCAAATTTTGTCAAAGATTCAAGCGAAACTTCAACTGAGTCAATGTCACACTGTAAATCCACTCCAATTTTTTCCCCTCCATAGGTTAACCCCCCCACCACCACCACCACCCCCCCCCCCCCCCCCCCCCCCCCCTTTTTTTTTTTTGGGTAACATCCACTGCCCTGGATGTAAAATTATTCTATAAGTTAGAATTGTAAAATTAATTAGGCTGGTTCAGATAGTTAAAAGGGTTAGGGATAGATTTTAGCGGAGTGTATTTTGTACTTTATTTTCAGTTTTTATATTTTCTTGGTAATGGGTCATTTGGGGCCAGCATTCTTTCTAGGAATAGGAGAGAAGAATATTATCAGTTGTGAGGTGCGAGGAGGTGTCTCAATAGTCAAGCCTACTACTCCCGTCCCCCACGTTTTATTGTACAAAGTAACAGAATATGAAGATATATAGTGTAATTGTTTTCTAGTGGATTGATGTCTTTATGACTTCCATTCTTCATTTGAATGAAAAAGAATTGTTTCCTAATTCATACTCATTATTTAGTTAACAAAGATTGCCATACACCTTCCTTGCGTGTATTTGCTGAAGAGATTCTGTGTGTGGGTGTACTTCATTTTGCTGGAGAGAAGTTGAATCAAGAGATTTTTTGGTTTTGTTTCAATTTCCTGGAATACATGAAAGCGCTCTCCACCCTCTTTAAAATCTACTTATTTTCACGAGATATTACCCAAAGTTTGCTTCAGGTTTGCTGTAAACAAGTAGTTACCATGAGCCTTTTGTTTCAGCTTTACTTTCTGCAAACGAAGTTTACAGTCCGCTTGTTCAATGTAAAATATTTTATTGAAGAAATTTTCAACTATTTGGTGTGATCTCAACTTGAAAATGCAAGCACAAACTAGCCACCACCAACCACCACAAATTCAGCCACCATATCACCATTAGGTTGGCGCAAATCCACTCCACGAGCCACCCAAACTCAAAATTCTTAGAAAATTCTAAGAAAAAAACATGACCATTAATCAAGTCCAAAAAAAAAAAAAAAAAAAAAAAAAAAAAGCAACTTGAACTCAGATCTGAAAGACTCCAAACGAAGATCATCAAATTTGCTTTGTTGAACTTGGCTGGTGGCTTCGTGGGTGTCAAAGCTATTGTCGGTGGCTTTGTTTTTAGAGATCGTACTATGCTTAGCCCCTATCGAAGGCGCGCCACTGTTAACACGAGAGAGAGAGAGAGAGCAACCCAAACCGACGATCTGCACTACCCTTACCGCCACAACATTGACCACCCTTACCCTCGCTTGTTAGTTGAAGTCCCAGTGAATTGTGCAAAAGAGAAGAAGAGAGATGAGGGGCTTTGTGTGAAGAAAGGGAAGAAGGTGGGATTGGGGGGGGGGGGGGGGGGTGTGGTTTGTGCGTTAGAGAGATATGGAAAATGTTTTAAAGTTGTTTTAAGGGTAAAATATTTTACAAGTTTTAACAGACAAATTTTTAGTCAACTGAAAGTATTTTTCAAGTTTAACTAAATTTTACAAGCAAACAAACAAACACTTGAAAATAAGAAAATATTTTTGTAAAATATTTTACATTCAAAAAAACGCAGTTTAAGTACACAAATTTTGATATAATATTTTCTCATGAATGACTAAATGGGTTGGATTAGTAGTTTTGTTGTCTTATTTGATTGCTTTATGGCATGTGTTATTGCACCGTGTACCTTTCACGTGAGAGAGAAAAGTTAAAAAGATAAAAAGTTAATAAGTAAAAAAATTCCTTATCCAAGGGCTAAGATTAAAAATGAAGTTTTTAACTTTCATTCATAGTTCTTGAAAAGTAACTGCATGATGCAATAGTCCCAACTCTCAACTACTACACCAAATCTCAATTATGTACTATGGCCTTTTGATAAACAAAAATGGTGTAATAGGGTGCCTAATTATAGATGATACAAACATCATATTGACAACTGATACGAATAGAAATCTAGCGCTGCTGGGTTAAAGTTGCATTAGATTTTGTTCTAGTACTTTTGAAGTTTCTTTCCAAATTGTTTATTTGTTAAAAGTAGTGTAAAAAGGAGAATGAGATTTTTAAAAGTCAATTTAAAAGTTCATAATACATGTTTTACAAAGAAAAAGACCTCTCAAACAAAACTAATAAAGGAAATTTTTACAATACTACTTTTATTTTTGGGTGACTGGTACTTCTAATGGTTAAGTTTTTGTTTTTGTTTTTGTTTTTTTTTGGGTGAATAAAGCACGATATCATTAAAAGCCAAAAACACAACCATCCTCCCTCACCTCCATGAATATTGAAGGAGGGAGGGAGAACATATTATATCGAATAAGCGACCTATTTATTGAAGCATACTTAGCGAGAACTTGAGCAACAAAGTTCGCATCCTTTCTAACCCAACCAAAATCACAAGAAACACATCTACTACTAAGCTCTAAAACATTGCTCAACAATGTGGACATAGACCACTCTATATTAGACAAGCTAGACTTCAAAGCATCAAAAACATGTTTTAGCATCTCCTTCCACGATGATCTTGTGAAATTCCTCAACTTGTACTAACTGTAAGGCCCAAAGTATAACTGTAGCTTTTGTCTGCATTGGGTCACAAAGAACATACTTCCTAGCCCAAGCAGATATGACCTCACGTTTTTCATCTTGAACCACCACAACCAATGCTGTGAATTTATCTATGATAGCCGTGTCAACATTTAGCTTCACTACTTCTGTTGGTATTACATGTTAACACAAATTAACATAGATTACTTCATTTGATGCCCATTTTTTATTTTTTGAAATTACTTTGGATAGTAACAAGGACACAACATGATAGTAGCTACATCATGAGTAATTCTTAGGTACTCTCAGAATACAGAGAATAATACTTCTCTTCTCACATTCATGGTGAGATTTTTTCATAAAATTAATGGTAGGGTCCACTATGAATGTGAAAAAAGGGAATACTATTTTATTATACTTCGAGAGTATCTAAGAAATTTCCCTGCATTACATGAGCAACAACTTCTTTTTAACCACTTTTGATGATAACAGGGTCACACATGACAAAAACTTTATTAACATTCGCTTATAATTCAGGCAGTAACTCCATTATTTTCTATCATTTTAATTACTTTTTATTTTTTTCAATATTCGACTATAACATTTTTAATTTTAGACTATGACAAGGTTTCAATAGAGAAATTATGTCTAATCAGAAAGTAGGTCTCATTAAGTCGTATGCTAACCTGTAACATGGTAATACTTCATGGTAACTATGAGTGCCCCAGCCTGAGCCTCATCAGTTTCAATAGAGGGTTATCAAATAATGGACTATAGTGAAGCGTGGTGGGTTGCTTGATGTAGTTCATTTTACACATGGGCGCGGGAGTTCATTGGAAATCTCTTGGACTAAGGTGCATATATAGAAGGAGTCGACACTCAGTTTTTAATGGGCTGACAACCCTTTTGAATCCGTTATATATAAATGATCACTAGTTTGGATTAAGTCTAAAGTCATAGTACATATTTGGGAAAGTGTTAGGTACTCAAGCTTACCCAGCAATGTGAAGGACATATACTTGTATTGTTGGACACTATTCCTAAAGAAGGATTTACAAAGAAAATCACCCTAAATACACAATTTAAATATCAATTCCCTATTTACCATACGTTGACAATCATGAATCCAGAGAAGGTAACCGACATTTATATGATAAAGCTCAACCCAATCTAAAATGACATAATTAAATTTTCCCTTTCATGTGCAATGCCGTGTATAGAAAACATTTCTGGAGAGGCATTTAGAGGTCAGGTTTGTTCATATATAATATCTATAATTTTCTTTTACATTTCACGTGCAGTATAGAAAACATATCTGGAGAAGCATTTAGGGATGAGGAGTGTTCATATAATATCAATAATTTTGTCCTCATAATCCATTGAAACAACTGCCACAAAAAAAGAAAGAAGAAGTTCATTTTGGGTTTTGAGCCTCTTTTTTCCCTACAAATTACACTTCATCCTAGTGCATGTAAATCTTTGCCTTTCTGTGCATTTAGAGGCTTATTTGTTTTTTGTTTCTGTTTTTGTTAGTTAGTTTGTTTGATTTTGTTTTTGCTTATGTTTATTTATAATTTGGCTTGGCAGCACATGCTGGTCTTGTATTTAGAAGATTTCCGTTAAAGCCGTTGGTGTCCGTTTCCCTCAACGGTCTCACCCAACTTCCTCTTCCAACATTCATGTGATCACATGTGTTCCCCATGTTTCACATCTGATAGATATCTTCCACTTGGAGGAACAATTTTTGACTGAATATTATATGTAGCTATACCATTTCAGTTATTACAGTTATGGAGTTAGTTGCTGTTGTATACATTAAAATATCTTTTAATTATTCATAGATAAATTTTTGTCATGTATACATCACGTTTCTAGGAGAGTTGAGCATGATGGACCTTCAGTTTTGTGGTATATATTTGCATCATGTGGATATGTTTTTGATTCTGAGATCCTTTAGATTGGTCAACCGACCATTTGATGCAGTGGTGGGCAGTATACATGTTATTGTTACACTGCTGAATCCCCTCCAAAAAAACATATATAATTCGTTTTGCCTTTCGAACGGGGAGATGTGTTTGGTTGCCGTGAAAATGGGAGAATAGAAAAGGGCCAAAGGGGAAGGAAAATGGAAGAGAAAATGAGTGTTTTCCGTTGTTTGATTGAGGAAAAAAATAAAAATAAAAATAAAGAGCGGTCCCACAAAATTTAATCCTCCCGATTCAGGAGGAAAAAGAGAAAACACATAAAACGAACACAACTACTTTTTAAGTTCAAGCTAAAAAAAGAGTTGGTTCACGTAAGAAGACCGCACACTCGGTTTAGCCCAAATGGAAACCCCAATCTCAAAAAACGATTATGACGTTAGGGATCATGCATGGCGTCTATCTTTGTTTCAAAGCTTGAGCTTGTAGTGATGTGATTGGCTTGGGATGATGCAAGATTGAATACGTGGTTTTATGCATCTTTTCTTTTGCTTGTTCATTCGCAATCTAGAATACTAGCTGTGTGTTTGAATAATAACACGACCATTAAATGAGTTATATGTAATTATTCCTCAGTGACTTATGTAATAATTAAATGAGTCTTACTATTTTTTGATAGAAAAGATAGAAACTTGTATAAATGAAACCAAAGAAAAAGTAAACCAGGGGGAAATTTTTCTTGTTAGTTTGGAAATTGGAAGATAACTCTCAAAGAAAATTTTCTTTCCAAATAATGTCGTTGTGGGCATACTTTCTAATAGATAGTACGGAAGATTTTCAAATTTGACCATAATACAAAGAGTAATACAACACGATTGTCCCAAAAGTCTTGTCTTATGGTCATTTCGAAACTTTTTCCACATTTGTTTTTTTTTAAAAAGTCTACTTGCCTTATGGTCATTTCGAAACTTTTTCTACGTTTTTTTTTAAAAAGGTCTACTAACGCAATTATCTCAACAAACCCACTTGATTGTGATTTTTTTTTTTCCCGAGTAATGATTATTATATATTGATTATTGCATACTTATTGTACACACACTGCTTGATTTCAAAATGCACGTTCGAGATTAGTACTAATTCACTGATTAGAGTCGTAAAAGTACTTCTTCAAAGATATGGAGGTCTAGATTTTGACCCGCTATTTATGGGCATCGGAAATTCTCAGGATTAACAACTCTATTTTTATCATTTGTCAAGTGAAAAGGGAGGGGAAAAAAATTATTATAGAACCCACCAAGATGAGGTTATTTTTCCTTATTTTCTTTAGCTTCCTAAAATTAATAGATTATCATCTTTTTGTTTTGAAGGGAATGGAAATTTATAGTACACATCTCTTTCTTGCTCTGCTTACATTTGTTTTGATTACAATTTTAGACTATCCCTAATACCACCGCTACTCGGTTTTTTGTTTGTTTGTTTATTTGTTGTTGTTGTCGTTGTTGTTGTTGTATCTTACAAGTGGGAAGGTGAATTTAAACTTAAATATTGCATGATACTACAGAACTATTATTATTTTTATTTTTAGTTATTTTTATTATGACATATGAGAACTCCATTTGAATTAGTTGCACAACGCAAAATATATAGTACAATAATGCTCATTGTTAATCAAATTTCTACGGGCAACTAACTCCACATGCTAAAATCAATTACAAGGTAATCCAAAGGCTTTTCACTCCTAACAAGTACTTGGGCAATTTATCCTCATGCACAGGAGGCACGATATTGCTAAATTATAAAACTCTGGATACCAAAACCATCATTACTTTTTTTGCATGAACTATATATATTTGCTTAGGAGATAAATAAAATTTATAGACTGTGATTGAAGAACAGTTTACTTATTATAGGCTGATTGAAGAATAGTTTACCAAATAGCTACTCCTATAAATTAACAACCATGCTGCAGACATTACAAAACTGACATTGTTATCTTTGCAGGTAATGCTCTCTAGCTTTGTGATTGATGCATGCAGTAAATAGCCAGTCCACTGAATAACTTTGGGAAATTAGAGCCCATACTATCTCATCCCTTTTTGGTTTTTTACCCATAATACACCAAGGGATTGTAGTTCTCTTGCTCACGGCTTTGCCTCTTGGGCAGGCCTTTGTACTGAGTGGAGAAGAAAAAAATAGGAGTATTCCACAATTTATTAAGATAGCAAACAATGATTAATGTAACATTACTTTTATATAAAATTGTTATTGATATTACTTTTATTATATACCACAGTCTATTGATTACTTGTAAAAAAAAAAAAAAGTTGTGAGACTCATTATATCACTAAACTTAATAGTTAATTGATTCTCAAAAACTTAATAGTAAATTAATATTCATTAGGGTTTGATTTGAAAAGTAAGTTCCCTGAGAAAGTTGTATCAAACCTGAAAGTCCAACTCTTCCATCATAATAAAGTGAGATAGCTTCCAAAGGTGGGTTTGGTATTCTCATCAGGACAAATAAGTACATCAGATTTAACGAGTGTAACTCAAAATGAACCATCGCATGACTATTACATGATTATCAAAATCTCTCTCTCAAGAGGTAGAAGGCAACTATGGCATGCAACAGCACCAGAGGTAGAGCATCTAACAAAATATATTTAAAAAAAAAAAAAAAAAAACGTACGCCAATAAAATCTAGATCAAGTTGTTGCGACAAGAAAGATTTTGACTGCGCCTAGTACTATATATTCCTGCCATAGCATTTGGATGACATGATAGAAATTGACTTCATTCATTCATACTTATCGTAACTAACCTCATTAACAGAATCTAATTATTGAAAACTGTGTCAAATAAATTTGAAAATGATATATATAGCTAGAGAATGAGCCTCCTCAAATGAGTGTTATTAATTTATTTCTGATATCCCACTATTTTATTTGTCCAACTTGCTATTCTTTCTTTAATTTTTAATATTACTTTTGCAATTTTCTTGGTAAGTTTCTTTTTCATAATAAGACCTTTATTCTAACCAAACTCCAAAATCCAAATGATAATAAACAAAGATATATTAAGAAAGGAATTAAAAACCCTCATTGACAAAAGGCAAATGATTTTCAGAATGTTCTTATGAGCACAGAAAAAGCCCAATGATTAAAATTTTATTTTATTTTATGGGAGCCCAATGATTAATTTGATTAGGCACCACCAAATTTTTGTATGCACCAACCAATTCTTGATTGGGTCACGTGCCGGGTCTCATGTTATTATTAACGGATCTTTCAGAAAGCTTTTGTAAGGTACATCATAAAGTTTGTCACCATTCCTTATCAAGTTCATAGAGCAAAAAGTGAAATTTATTGGAAAATTTCACTGATACGTTATATTGGAAAGAAAAATACTTGGGTTCTCCTTTTAAAGTATATATTACTTTATATTTTATTTGGAATGGTGCAAGGACTTTTATATATATAGTTCTAAAAGATCAAGAGTTTAAATAAAATGCAATAAAACACAATGTCCAAAAAAACAAATTTTATATTCCATAAAGAAATATATAGAATTTATGGTGTAGTTGATTGATTAAATTTAAATTGAAATAAGGAAAATTGTATAAACTTATTAAAAAATTCTCTAAAATTGTGCATTTTCTTTTCAAATTTCATTGTCAGTGGTTAATAAACAGTTATATTAGAATAATTTTGGTAAATTGTGATAAATAGTACAATTCAATTCAGATTATCCAAACATATGTATATATGATTCTATCTTTTAGTGATATACATATTACCGAATTTTTTTTAAACTAATAGACAGGTCATGTGCCAAAGCCTTCCAGTGTAAGTAATTAATTTAGTAGTTATTTTTTCTATTAAAAAAAAATAGTAGTTATAATAATCAAGTCCATAAAATATAAATTATAGCCAATTTAATAGTATGGTAATAAGTAGAATCATATTTTATTTGTGATTTTTTTTTCTATCACTTTTCCAACTCATTTATATCCTTTTTCTTTTTTTTCCTTCTTTCTGTTCCACTGTAGATAGCTAGGATAGCTAACCCATTCCCTTTTATGAATTTGAGCGGAGCAAAACCAATGAGCTAAAAGTAAAAATATATTCGTCAAGCAAAAAAAAGTAAGAGGGATGTTTATTCATATAAGTAAATATAACCTGAAATCCATTAAAAAAAAAACTATAACTACAAACCAAAATATCCCATGGACTCTTTTTTCCTTAACACAAACCAAAGACAAAATACTTTGAACAGTAACTAGAGTTATATACCATTATAGAGTTGCAACAAATACTAGTTTTGTGTTTTCTCTCATTTATATATTACAAGTTCAGAAATAAAATTGTCAGTAATTAGTTCAAGAAGAACTCTCCAAATTTATATCATGGTTATTTTAAGGAAAAAAATAGGTAATATTGTTTTTTTAAATATTTTAAAACATAGGTGAAAATAATGTTAATTTAATATCAGTCTATTATAATTTTAATAATATTTAAAGTAATCTTATAACATTGACATGAAAATTTACAAAAAGAGTTGTCAAAACAATATACATTTTCAACATTAAGATTTTTATTTTTATTTTTTATAATTCATAGTTGGAGAACGAAAGATTTTAATCTTAAATGTCTCTATATATAGAAAACACTAAGGGTATGTTTGGTTGGGTGGATTTTAGAGATGATGGAAAAATAAAAAGAGAGAAAATGGGAGAGAAAACATTTTTTGTGGGTGTTTAGTTAGAGGGAGGGGAGGGATAAAAATTGGTGGGCCCAAGTATTTTCTCCCTGAACGACTGAACCCATCAAAAAGTTTTCTTTTAGGCTGTGGGTGTGATAGTTGTTTTGTTTTTCTTTTTTTGTTTCTCTTTTTTCTTTTTGTTTAACTAGACATGATTTTTATTTTTTAATAAAATTGGGTGATTTTTTTTTTGGTTGTTTGTCACTTTTTTATTTTAATTGGACATCTTTTTTAACAAGGGTATACGAGTAGATTTATACAAACTCACTTTTTCCATCCCTTCACTTTTCCACTCTCAACTAAACAAAAATGAGAGAAATTAAAATCTTTTTTATCCTCCCATTTTTCCATTCTCCCACCATTTTTTATCATCTCACTTTTTCACCCCTCCAACCAAACAGACCTTAAGAGATATCAATTAAGCTATATGATATATAGGTTAATAAAAAAAAAAAAATTCATATGTAAACTAATGAAAATATTTTCATAATATAATTTGACAATAAAATATGTTGTAAAAAAAAAAAAACTAGTTAGGTGAAAAAAACACATTATTCGGGACCGAATTTTAGTAAAACCAAAAATTATTGTAGGAATTAAAATTATTTAAAATAAATATTAAGAACTTTTTGAAATACCTTTAATTAAATATCTTAAAACTTTGATAAATATAAAAAAAATTTCAATTTCTTGGAGTGCATGGCAGGCTTTCATGTTTTGGTTTCTTGACCTTTGACTAAGATCAACTGAGAAAGACATTTATTTATTTTTTCTAGTGAGAACTGCTTTTAATTTCGGAAAATTGTACCTTCAACCTAGCGTAGAGTATGATGCTAGATTGGCCAGCCATTGGATTTTAGAGAGAGAGAGAGAGAGAGAGAGAGAGAGAGAGAAATGTTTGGAATCTTCTATTCCATTTATTTGGTTGGAGATTTTAGAGAGAGAGAGAGAGAGAAATGTTTGGAATCTTCTATTCCATTTATTTGGTTGGAGAGAATTAATGAGAATAAATTTAATTTTTTTGGAACCATTATTTTAGAGTATGTTAATGGATATTGATGATGTGGTATAATCTTAGCATTTTTTTTAAAGGTGAGATTTTAAAGAACTCTACAGGTATCAAATGATTTTTAGTTAATTACATTAATTAATTGGTAAAGTCTCTTGTTGTCGAATAAGGACTGTAATGACTAGATTTGAGTTTCTAGCCCACTATGTGGAGAGACTTAAGCTCAAAAAGCCCAAAACAATGAATTTGTAGAAAATTGGTTGGAAAAACTGGGCTCTAGATGATTAAACCAACTTTGAATTAGGTTTGGATAATGAAGTAATGTAAAGAGACAAGGTTATGTTGAAGAAAAATTGTCATCGGAGTGATCCGAGGTGATCTATTTATGTATATTATGCTCAAATTAGGTTACAAGTCTTATCTTCTAATATCACAGTGTTTTTTCTCTTCTTAATTTTTTCCTCCCCTTTTATGAAGGGTTTTTCTTCTTATATAGTTCTTTTCCATGCATCTTCACCTTACACTTGTTGATCACCTACGTTACTACTTGAGTGTTTGTCCCATTAGACACCCTCTCTAGTTGTGTAGGTTTTGGAGTAGCCAACTTTGTATTGTTCAGGTATCACCTCCACATTAATGCGGCTAGGGAGTTAGATACAAAACATTTAATGCAGAGGTAGCAGTTTTAGTAGATATTTGTAGCCTTCATCTGCTCACTCCTTATCCAACGTTTGATTTCTAACCACTATGGTACCTGGTAGGATGCTTAGGGAGTAGGATATTCCTACCGACCTCGGATCCACAATTTCGATATGACTCCTTTCCTCGGACATCTTTTGGATTGTTATGTACAATTTGTATCTCTTCCTTTCATACCATTCCCACAACAACGTTGTTTGATCATCCTTGGACGAGTATATGTCCTCGGATTGGGCCATAGGCCCAATATACAAATTTAACAATACCTTCTGGTTATCTAGCCCTCACAATAGCCCCTCGAAATCTTGCTTTTTGACTCCTCGGGAGGAAAGAAAGATTTCGATATCAACAGCCCACCCCGTTTATGGTTACATCATGCTTATGTGAAGTCCTAAATGCTTTTTTACCTGCTCGAGGCACGCTCTTGACGCTTCGGCATCCACAGCATGCCCTCATTAAATTTTAACGGCACCTTTGTCCCCCACGTTCAATGGCAAGATTCCAATCTAATGGTGGAGAATTTTTTGGGGTTACAAGCGGGAATTTTCCCGCTTGTAGCTTCCATGCCATTATAAATAGTCTCTCAAATCAATTCGTTTCCCTATTTTCATCAATCGCACAATTTTAGAGCTCATACACTGAACCTGCTACCTTCTCTCACTTCTTCGTGCGTCTACAAATACCAAAAATTTGTCCAAGGACCTTATTTTGAAAACCTGTAAGTTTCTTCAAACCCTTTTAGTTTTGTTTCTTTCCATATATTCTTGTTTCATCACCCTTTTTTCTTCTCGGCTCTATTTTTTTTGCCTCAAAACTTGTTGATCTCTTTTCAAAACTTCTTAGAAAAATGGGTAGATTCAAGTGTTTAGTTGAATCCGAGGAGGATATAGAGAGATTTAGGGCCAAGTATTGGATCCCACCAATAGTGGGTATGAGATACGCTGCCCAAGGGGAGTGGGCAGATGATAGGAAAGAATGACAGGTGGTCATTCTAATGATCGCTTTCATAGAGAGAGGAATGACCAACCCCATGGGTAGTCTCACCAGGAACTTCCTTAGATTTTTTAGACTATCCCTCACATAGTGTGCCCCAAATATGTTCAGAGTGTTAGGGAGTATAGAAGTCCTAAACGAGAGAATGAACTTAGAATTGACACACCATGATGTCAATTGGGTATACAATCTACACCATTTGAAGGGGCAGGGATACTATCTTAAATCAAGGTATCCCAAAGTAAGATTAATCCAGTGTCTCCCTACATCAAACAAGGGGTTAAAGGAAGATTTTTTAATATTCTCTAGGAAATGGCATGATGGCCTATCTTGTCCAACTAAGGAGGGAAAACCAGGTGCAGGTTTAGTTGTAAATTTATGCACTTTGGCTTACATTTCCCCTTTATTCTTCAATATTTCTACTTCTGATAAACTTTCCCTTTGTCTTAATGATTTCGCAGACAAACGTGCAACTATACCTTGGTTTAACCTTTTCAACAGAGAGAATCTAAACAAGATCCTACGATCCGAGGTGTTCATAAATGAGGCAAACGGCCAGTTGTGAGCAGAACACATAATCCTTAGATACCAGCCTATTTCCTGCGGATTTCAAGCTCTGAAGTACGTAATAAAAGCCAAAGACCCTCGTTTTCAACATATTAGTGTGGCCTACGAAGGATTTACTATTCCTAAAGGCATTCCACTCCCAGAGGACACACCCATTACCCAGCCACTCTTTGTGGGTATCCCTTCAGCAGGAGCATCCTTATCCCAAGTTGTTATTAAGGAAGAAGAAGAAGAAGAAGAAGAAGAAGAAGAAGTAGAACCAGAGGGGATTATACACTTGTTATACTCCCAGGACGAATTTGAGGTGTTCAACTAACCTCTATCCCCTGAGATTACCTCAACCGACTTTGTCCATCAACAAGAAACAGATATCAACCCCTCAGATGAGATGGGTATCCAAAAAAAATCACAGAGAAGTTTGTTGGAGCTGATAGAGTCCCAGCCTGAAAAAAATGTGCCTAGGGAACCAAGTCAGCCCAAACTTCCTCCTCCTTCTCCTAAGCTTCCTCATCCTCCTCCTCAGCCATCCTTGCCACCCTGAGTTGAACCTATCGACCCAAAGAGAAAGAGAGAGCAGAAAGGTAAGGATGTAGTGGAGGTTGGGAGATCTCGCCCAACGCTTGAAGAAGAGGCTCCTAGGGCTGCAAAACAGCAAAAAACTAGACAAACAGGGCAAAGGAGCTCGTAAAGGAGAGACAACTAGCCAACTGAGCTTCAGGCTTGGCTTCTAGCTCCCATGATCAATGGTGAGCCCTTGATGGATAATGCTTCCATCAGGGCTTTCCAGGGAGGCCAGGGATGCCATGTGGCCTCAGCTTTGGAGGAGGCTTTGCTACTCCCTACAGACATGGCCAAGCTGTGGTCTATTGGGAGGCTAGAGGTTTTCCTCAACTTCAAAAGATATTTGGGCATGGTACGCAGCTCACTTCTTTTCTCCTTTTTATTTTTATTTTTATTTATTTATATATATATATATATATATATATTTTTCATTCAAAAGGTGACCACAGTTTTTTGTCAGGCTACTCAAGCTACTTTCAAGATTGAGGAGATAACCAATTCCTGCTGCCATTAGTTGGACGAGGAGAGGTCTAGGCGTGCAACATCTGTGGAGTCATTTAAGATCGTCGACCACTCTAACAAGTACCTAAGGAAAAAATTGATAGAGGAAGAGCGAGCGAGGAAAAGTGCTGACTCGGCTCTGGAGAGCGCTCAAAGGCAGGTCGTGGAACAAAGGCTGCTTTTGTGTGATGCCAAGGAGGAATTGGCATCTTCTAAAAAGCAAGTTGCAACTTTGCAGAAGAAGTTGGCTGAAGTTCAGAAGCAAAGAGAACAGGCCGAGAAGGCTAAAGAAGAAGCTGAGAAAGCAAGGAGGGAGGCCGAAGTGGCTATGGATGGGGCTGAACAGCAAGGTTATGACCTCGGAGTGGTCGAGACCGAGGAAACCCTTAGGGCAGAGGTCCCAGCGGTATGTCAAATTTATTGCGCTCAGACTTGGACTGAAGCCCTCAACCAAGCTGGGGTTGAGGCTTCTTCTAAATTGAGAAGGCCAGAGAAAATTTACTTCCCACTAGCCATAAAACCCTCGGACCCTCCTTCATCCCAAGGTGAAGCAGCCTCTACCGTTGCTGACCCTATTGGGCATGAGACACAGCCTCAGGATCCTCCTCTTCCCAATTAGTAGCAACAAATAAAAGAATTCAAAGTTCTCAAGGAAACTTCCTCTAACCTAGAGAAGCCTTCGGATAAGATTATAGAGAATCCACAAGATGAGGCAGCTTCCCAAAATTTTGAAATGGTCTTAGCTTCAATCACCATGCCTGCAAAGGAGGATCCTAAGGAGAAAGAGAAGGTGACTTCTACTGAAGCAGTTAGTCAAGCTGACAAGACTTCTAAGCCTAGGCTTCAGATAAAGTTGAAGCGATAAATCTTCATGTTTATAACATCGTTGTACTTTTTGTAATAGCATTTCCCTTTCCTAAGATATGTTTTAATGAAACATGCAGTTTACTTTTCCAAATTTATAAAAGTTGCTTCCTTTACTTATGTAAATTTCATTTTGATCATTCCTTGATTAATCATAACCATATGCTACAAAAATGAGAGATTGCTTACATAAAGGGAAAAAACAATTCTCACATATTTTTAATTGGGAGTCAGAGTAGATTAAGATTATTAACTCCTCAACACTATCAATACATACCTTGGATATACCAATTTTAACAACTTTCCTAACTTTGAGAAAAAATATTCAATCATTGATCAAACAACAAACAAGTCCAAGGCACCCTAAAATGCTTTAAGTGATGCTCATGGACTTATTTAGGATTACATCTTTATTAGGTGGTAACAAACCAAGTAACCCAGGAAGGGAATTAGGAGTTTACTTCTTTTTAATGCTTGGACTAATGTCTGACCAACACTTAGAAAATTTCCATTCAGTTTATGGTCCAAGGAACCTGATATGATCTAGTTTTTGTCTAATATTTAGAATGAGCCTACACTGTGTTAAATTTCCCAAAGCAGATATCCGAGGCACCAGTCATAATTTGGATTCTATTTAACACTAAGAAAAATAAATCAAAGGTATCAATTTCCCCAAAGTATGTGGTCTGAGGATCCAAGCATGACCAAGGTTCTGTTTGATAATTAAAATGATGCCATACTGTGTTAATTTTCCCTAAGCAGATGTCCGAGGAACCAGGCATAGCTTAGGTTCTGTTTAATACTTAGAAAAATAAATCAAAGATATCAATTTTCCCAAGGTATGTGGTCTGAGGAGTCAGGCATGACCGAAATTCTGTTTGATATTTAAAATGATGCCCTAAGGTGTTAATTTCCCCAGAGCAGATGGTCCGAGGAACTAGGCATAGCTTAGGTTCTGTTTAACACTTAGAATAATAACAAGGATGCAAGATGATGAATATAGAAAACCAAAAGAAGGTTGAGAATACTTGTATTAATAATAATATTTTCTAAGATTATTTACATCCCAGGGACGAGGTATAGCTCTTTCATCTAGAACTTCCAAATAATATGCACTTATTCCAGTCACTGATGTTTTACAATATGGTCCCTCCCAGTTGGGTCTTAACTTCCTCCCAAGCTGGGTTCTTGGTAGCTCCCATAACCTTTCTTAAGACCAAGTCTCCCATTGTTAGCGGCTTAGCTTCACGTTAGCATCATACCATCACTTGAGCTTGTGTTGATAATAAGCCAATTGGACCATGACATTTTCTCTTCATTCTTCAACTAAATCTAAACTCTTCTTCAATAGCTCACTGTTGCTACTCGGAGTGAAAGAACTTGTTCTCAGGGTGGGGAATCCAGTTTCCAGAGGGATAACAGTCTCAGCCCTATATATCATTGAAAACGGTGTCTCTCCCGTGGACCTACGAGGCGTGGTTCAATAAGTCCATAGGACATGTGACAACTCTTCGACTCATTTCCCCTTTACATCGTCCAGCCTCTTCTTTAGTCTGCTTACTATAACTTTATTGATGGCTTCAGTTTGCCTATTCCCCTATGGATATGCAGGGGTGGAATATCTATTTGTTATGCCCAGGTTGCAACAATAGCTCCTAAAGACCTTACTGTCAAATTGTAAACCATTGTTCGAGATGAGGATGTGAGGAACTCCAAACCTTGTTATTATGTTTTTCCATATAAACCATTTGGCATCCATGTCTCTAATATTGGACAAAGATTCAGTTTCGACCCACTTATTGAAGTAATTTGTGCCAACTAGTAAATACTTTTTATTCCCTGTTGTCTTAGGGAAAGGGCCAACAATATCTAAGCTCCACTGAGTGAAAGACCAAGGACTGGAGAGAGGATTAAGGACTCCACCAGGTTGATGAATGTTTGGGGCAAACCTCTGACACTAATCACATTTCTTTACATAATCTTTCGCTTCTTTCTGCATCCTTGGCCACCAGTAGCCTTGCGTAAGAGCCCTATGTGATAAAGACCTTCCGTCTGTATGGCTTTCGCAAATTCCCTCATGTAACTTTTCTAAAATTGTCTTAACTCCTTCTGGGTGTACACACAGCAAATATGGGCCATAAAAAAATCTTTTATACAATTTCTGGTCCTCAGACAGCCAGAACCGAGGGGCTTTTCTTCACACTTTTTCGGATTCCGACTTATCTTTTGGCAGAACATCTTCCTGGAGGAACAATACCATAGGGTCCATCCAGCTAGGAGCCGCCCTTATCTGATTGACACGAGCTACGATACTTCTTGCCTCAGTAGGTCTACATAAGTCTTCTACGAGGATTACCCAAGGTAGGTTTTTTGCAGAGGAAGTTGCCAATGTGGCAAGAGAGTCCGCATGTGTGTTTTTACTTCTAGAGACTTGTGTCAAGTTAAAAGATTCAAACTTAGACTATAAATATCTAATTTGGTTTAAGTATTCATGCATTTTGGGGTCTCTGGCGTCCAATTCCCCTTGGACTTGGCCAACGACCAATCTTGAATCAGAAATCAATTCCACTGCCTTTCCACCCATTTTTTGTACCATGATCATTCCTTCTAACAGAGCTTCATATTCAGCTTCATTATTGGTAGCCGAGAATCCCTATCTCAAGGACTTTTCGATCGTGATGCTCTCTGGAGATATCAAGACTAGTTTTACACTAGACCCTTTATGATTCGCTGCACCATCAACATAGACCTTTCAAGATGCAGGTTCTTGCATGGAGATCATTCCAACCGATTTTTCATCCATGTTTTGCCCTTCTACTCTTTCTTCTGTTGGGATTTCTGCAAACTCGATTACCAGATTTGCAACGACTTGACCCTTGATCGAGGTGCGTGGCATATACTTGATGTTAAAAGCCCCTAGAATCGTCCTTCACTTTGCAATTCTACCCGTGTAATCAGCACTCTGAAGCAAAGATCTTAGTGGTAGTTGGGTTAGGATGATCACCGTGTGTGATTGAAAATAGTGGGGAAGCTTGCGTGTAGCATGCACCACTGCTAAAATGGCCATTTCCAATGGTAAATAGCGAACCTCGGCCTCATATAGGGACTTGCTCACATAGTAAACTGGCCTCCGTCCGCCATTATCATCCCGTATCAGCACCAAACTCACTGCGTGGGTGGCCACAGCGATGTAGGCAGATAACACCTCATCCACCTCGGGCCAAGACATAATGGGCGGCCGAGATAAATATTCTTTCAACTGTTGAAACGCTTGGGCACATTCTTCCATCAATTCAAATCCCTTCCACTTATTCAATAACTGAAAGAAAGGCCTACACCTATCTACTGACTGAGAAATGAATCGGTTCAACGCCGCAGTCATTCTTGTAAGCCTCTGGACTTCCTTGGGATTTCGAGGTTATTGAAGATTGTTGATTGCCATAATCTGGTCAGGGTTAACTTCAATTCCACGGTACATGACCATATAGCCTAAGAACTTCCCTGACCCAACACCAAAAGAACATTTGGAAGCATTAAGCCTAAGCTTATACTTCCTTAGGACATCAAAAATATTTCCAAGGTCATCAACATGAACGGACTTCACCTTACTTTTCAATACCATATCATCGACATAGATCTCTATGTTTTTCCCTAACTAAGGATCGAACATTCTAGTCATTATCCTCTGATAAGTAGTCCCTGTATTTTTCAAACTAAAAGACATCACCTTGTAATGATAATTTCTAGTGGGAGTAACAAAAGCTGTTTCCTCCTTGTTGTCAGAAGCCAAAGGTACCTGATGAAACCCTTAAAAGGTGTCTAGAAAGCTCATCCAAGGATGACCCATAGTTGCATCTACCAACTAATCAATCCTCGGCATAGGAAAAGGATCCTTCGGGTAGGCCTTATTTAAGTCCGTAAAATCTACACACATACGCCATTTCCCATTTTTTTTTTACTACCACTGTATTGGCCAACTATTCAGGATAGAAAACCTCCTTAATAGCCCCTACCTGTTTGAGTTTCATGACCTCATCCCTGACAGCATCCGAATGCTCATTGGATGAATGTTGAGGAGGTTGCTTCTTGGGGGCGACCAATGGATTGACCTTCAGATGATGGCAGATGAACCTCGGGTCCACCCCCAGAGCCTCGTAGGCATTCCATACAAATACATCTATATTCTTCTTAAGAAACTCCACTAATTCCCCTTTTTCCTGAGACGGTAGCTGGATTCTGACTTGGAAAAACTTCTTCGGATCATCACCAATGATAAATTTCTCTAAGTCCTCACACTTAGCTTCCTCGGCTGGTTCCTTCACTGGCAACTCCGTGGACTTTGATTGCTATGAGCTTTCATTCACCGAGGTTGAGGACTCAATTATTGGTTGGTACAAGATTGCGGATACAAGACACTGCCTAGCCACGGATTAATCCCCAATTAGCTCTTCAATTTAATCTCCTGACGGATATTTCACTTTTTGATGCAAAGTTGAAACAGCCCCTAGAGCGTAGAGCCATGGCCTGGCCATGATGGCCGTGTAGGGTGTTGGGAAATTTAGACCCCGGTTGATAGAATTAACAAGTTTTAAATCCAAGTTGTTAATTAGATTTATTATCAATAAAACTTGTTAAAATAAATAAACATCAATATCATGTCAATAATGAATGCAGCGGAAAAGTAAATAAGACAAGATATGATGACCTAGGAAAACCAATGAAACCAACCAGTTTCACAGTAAAAAACCTGGGGGGAAAACCTTCCCGAAAAGTAATCCACTATAGTAAAGAGAAGTTTCAGATCTAGTACAAAACCTTTGTCCCTAGACTCTACAATCCCCGTAGATGAACTCACAGCAAAAACCTTCTATCGCTTCAAAACCTCTGAACTCTTCAATATATGAACGCCACCCTATTTGTTGCACGAATCCCAATACGTGACTAACCAATTGCGCGGATCCCAGTACGCGACTTCAATCACCAACTAGAAGAAGATGTTGGTTGCAAAGTTCTTCACTTCATCAAGAATGAAGATCAAGAAGCACTTGGTTACAAAACCCTAAGGCGCAAAAATGCAGTAGCTTCTTTTTCAGAGAGAATAATCTTTTGCATATGTTCTCCTTGTATTCTTTTATTCTCTTTTTTAACGGCCTCTAAAATAAGCCTTATATAGGTCTAGGGTTGTGGGAAAAGAAACCCTACACAAATACATAAGCCTGGCCCAAAAATCAAAAAGCTGAATTTCCGTAACCTCGACAGATAGCAGCTATCGAGGAGGTGTCGAGAAGGTGTCGAGGTTTAATGAATCTCAACAGATACAGCTATCGAGGAGGTGTCGAGAAGGTGTCGAGGGGACAGAAACTTTCTTGATCGATCGACCAGCTATCGAGAAGCTATCGAGATTGCGATAAGAATCAGCTGAAGAGCTCGACAGATAGCCAGGTGTCGAGGAGGTGTCGAGAAGCTATCGAGCTATCTATCCGCAGGTGTCGAGCTATCTGTCCAGCTTTATTGAACACCTTTTCTTCACTTGTTTCTTGGTTCAATCTTCATGGCTTTAATACTAGACTTGAACAACATGTTTCTTCAAGTATTAAACACAACTTAGATCTACCCAAATACAAGTAAAGTGCGTTTTGTCAACGGATTAGCCAACTACATAAAATATGTCCTTAACAATCTCCCCCTTTGGCAATCCGTGACAAAACCACAACAAACAAATGAATATATGAGAGAAGTCATAAATCACTCAACTCATACTCACTTGTTAAATACAATAAAATCTATCCTAACACAAACTCTTGAAAAACTTTGCAAGAAGAGAGTTCATGGCAAGTAGACTTTGATAACCTGTATTTCTGAAACACTTTAAACAAAACTCATCAAAGCATCTTATTGTGAAACAGAAATAATAGATTGCATACAAATATAAGAAACATGTGTATAAAGATAGAAAAGAAACAACACATGTAGAGATAGGTGAAAGAAACATACATCAGCATATAAAGAAGATAAGCACAATGTATGTAAACATGGTCACAAGACCTAAGGTACAAGAAGAAGGAGGTAAGCACTCCCCCTAACAAGATGAAACACATCTTCCCCTTACAAAGGAATGTATTTCTCCCCCTAACTTGTAGAATCTTAAAGAAAGAAACCACAAAGTCTCCACAATTTCTCCCCCTTTTTGTCATGATTGACAAAGGGTACAAGAAGCTAGAAAGCTTCACCCGAGAAACATAAAGATGATCAAGGATGATCATGGGGGCACAAGAAATCCATATGAATGCATGAATGTAATGAAACAAAATGCTATGGATGACAAAAGAAAGATGCAAAACACACACACACACTAAACAAGTCTAACAAATTTTATATTTCAAAAACAAGTCAAGACAGTTTAGTGAGCATATATTAGCACATGTAAAACCTTTGTGATGGCCAAATCACATTGTACCTGTATATGTATCAAGAGTAGCAAAGAATATTGCGTGTTGTGTGTGAAAAACATCGCAAGATTGCATAAGTGTATACATGTTATGACGATTTGAGATATGAGAAAATAACTTTAACTCACATACAATCATAACTGTTTGATGGGGACTATCACCTTCGAGGTACATCCTATAACTCCCACATCTCCTAAAATACACGCTTGCAACCATATTTAAAGCATTTTTAATCTTTTTGCTTTTTATTTCTTTGCATATTTTCTTTTTAAACATATCATACATGGGCTTATGAGAAAGAAAAGAAATACCCATTGATATTTGACATTTCAATTTTGCTATGCCTAAGCACACAAATGTCATTGACATCACACTTTTGTTATGCCGAAGCATACAGATGTCATGAATGATTGGCGGGCAACAGTGGTGAGATGGTTATTTATGCCTTTCTCTTAGGATTTTCTAGTCTTACCCGTCAAAAAGAGTGATATGAGTGTTAAGTTTTAAGAAATAACTTAATCTTACTCATCACAAACAAGAGCCACAAAGCTCACTTGCTTAGTTGTGCATAAAGATGCTCATCTAAGTTACAAGAGATACAAAGTTTAGAAAACTTTGTTTCATTGGCCATCCACGGTACACAAGTACCAAAGTACACAAAACACACACTGTTTTTGTATTTTTCTGATTTTTCCTTTTTATTTTTATTTTGGAAACAAAACAAAATAAAAACTAAACAATCAAACAAAAACAGATAAACAACATGAAAGCATGAAGAAAGATGCATATGCATGAAGGCATGATAGAACGATGCAGATGCATGAAAGCATGATTCCAAAAGCAGATAAGAAATCAAGCAAAGAGAGTCCTACTGTAGATAGAAAGAATTAAAGCGGAGGACAAACAAAAAAGACATTAAGTCTTAGGCTCCTTTCTCACCCACATAGCACGAGTCTTTGGCCGTGAAGATGAAAAGGCACGTGTCCTAGTATGTCTACTAAAGGACATAGAAGAATTAAAATTCTCCTGAAATTGAGTTAAAAAGTTCAAAACTTTTAATAACTCTCCAAACAAAGGTGTAGGTCCTTGAGAGGAAACCTGTGACCGTTTGGACAATTACTTTTGAGGATACAACTTAAAGCAATTAGGACGAATGTGTCCAACAACACCACAATGGTGACAAACATGAGCAGTTTTAGAACTACTCGGCTTCCAAGAAGGAGGTCTAACTTTAGAGGTTGACAGAGACCTCAACTTAGGACAATTTCGCCTAATATGACCAACAATATGACAATGATGACAAATGTGGACAAATTCAAATTTATCATTCAACCTGGGAGGAGTTTTAGACATAAGTTTAGAAACTTCAACATTAACATCAAATTGTTTACCTTTGTCTATCCTAGCAATATTAGCCTTCAACTCTTCATTATTCCTTTTAAATGGAGGAACATAAAGATCCTTTTCTTTTGAGTTAGGCTCAACAACAAGTTTGACACTAGTCAATTTTTCAATTTCAGTTTTAGATTCAACTAGTTGCTCTTCCAAACATTTAATTTTGTCCACCTGAGATGAAATTTGATTTTTAAAATTCTCATTCAAATTATTGGCTTCATCCAATTTTGCAATCAAATCATCTTTTTCAAGCTTGACCTTTTTAAATTTAGCTTTCAATTTTGTAGAACATTCAAGAGATTTCATACAAAAATTATAAAGCTTGCAATAGGCATTATGAATATCATCATCATCATTCAACACAAGATCATGCAAATCAAAGCAATTAAGAGAATCCATGACAACGGGGGTCAAGGATCACACTCAAAAAATTAATCCAATCAGAGTGAACCTGCTCTGATACCACTTGTTGGGAAATTTAGACCCCGGTTGATAGAATTAACAAGTTTTAAATCCAAGTTGTTAATTAGATTTATTATCAATAAAACTTGTTAAAATAAATAAACATCAATATCATGTCAATAATGAATGCAGCGGAAAAGTAAATAAGACAAGATATGATGACCTAGGAAAACCAATGAAACCAACCAGTTTCACAGTAAAAAACCTGGGGGGAAAACCTTCCCGAAAAGCAATCCACTATAGTAAAGAGAAGTTTTAGATATAGTACAAAACCTTTGTCCCTAAACTCTACAATCCCCGTAGATGAACTCACAGCAGAAACCTTCTACCGCTTCAAAACCTCTGAACTCTTCAATATATGAACGCCACCCTATTTGTTGCACGAATCCCAATACGTGACTAACTAATTGCGCGGATCCCAGTACGCGACTTCAATCACCAACTAGAAGAAGATGTTGGCTGCAAAGTTCTTCACTTCATCAAGAATGAAGATCAAGAAGCACTTGGTTACAAAACCCTAAGGCGCAAAAACGCAGTAGCTTCTTTTTCAGAGAGAATAATCTTTTGCATATGTTCTTCTTGTATTCTCTTATTCTCTTTTTTAACGGCCTCTAAAATAAGCCTTATATAGGTCTAGGGTTGTGGGAAAAGAAACCCTACACAAATACATAAGCCTGGCCCAAAAATCAAAAAACTGAATTTCCGTAACCTCGACAGATAGCAGCTATCGAGGAGGTGTCGAGAAGGTGTCGAGGTTTAATGAATCTCAACAGATACAGCTATCGAGGAGGTGTTGAGAAGGTGTTGAGGGGACAGAAATTTTCTTGATTGATCGACCAGCTATCGAGAAGCTATCGAGATTGCGATAAGAATCAGCTGAAGAGCTCGACAGATAGCCAAGTGTCGAGGAGGTGTCGAGAAGCTATCGAGCTATCTATCCGCAGGTGTCGAACTATCTGTCCAGCTTTATTGAACACCTTTTCTTCACTTGTTTCTTGGTTCAATCTTCATGGCTTTAATACTAGACTTGAACAATATGTTTCTTCAAGTATTAAACACAACTTAGATCTACCCAAATACAAGTAAAGTGCGTTTTGTCAAAGGATTAGCCAACTACATAAAATATGTCCTTAACATAGGGAGAATATGCATCTACCACTATAAAGTCCACTTTCACTACCTTTGAACCTGCCTGCACGGGCAACCTGAGTTGACCCTTTGGGGTGACAACCTTTCCATCGAAGCTCACCAAGGGCGAATCATAGGTGATAAGGTCCTCAAATTTTAAGCTCAACCTTTTATACAGATCAGGGTACATGATCTCTACACAACTGCCCTGGTCTACCATCACCCTGCGCACATCATATCCTCCTATTCTGAGGGTCACTACCAAGACATCGTTATATCGCTGAATGGTTCTTGCCTTATTGTCATTCGAAAAGCTCAAAGTCGATCGAAATTCCACTTTAGCCCTCTTCGGCCCCATACCAACATCCTCGGCAGTTAACCAAGCTACAGACATCACCCTGGAAGGTTGAGATCCAGTTTTTTCAGGTGCAGCAAAAATGACATTAATAGTGCCTATTGAGGGCCTTGTAGAAGCACTCCCTTGTATTCCGGATCTCGACTGGTTATCTTGTCCGTTAGGGCGACATAGTAGGTGTTGCAACTTCCCTTCCTTAACCAGCTGTTCCAGATGATTCCATAACATCCGACAGTCCTTGATGGCATGTCCCCTCTCCTGATGGTATTGGCAATGAAGACTTTGGTTGCGTTCAAAGGATCACCGCTCATTTTATTCGGCCATTTGAAATATGGTTCGTTCCTAACCTTCTTCAAAACTTGCTCTATAGGATCCCTGAACACAGTGTTTACCACTTGGGGAGTTGCAGATTCAGATTGTCCACCAAAATCTCTTCGGGGTTTGCTGTTGTTGTAACGTTCCGACCTGAAATCCCTCATTTCCTGAGGGATAGCCTTGCCCTTCCCCTTATCTTGCTGTTGATCATCCTCGACTCTTTTATATTTGTCAATTCAGTTCATGAGTTGACGAATGCTGAAAACGGGTTTCCCCGTCAAAGAATTCTTTAAACCATGGTTAGTAGGCAAGTCGAGCTTAAAGGTACTAATGGCAACATCATCAAAATCACCTTCAATTTCGTAAAACATCTTCCAGTACCTATCCGAATATGTCTTTAGGGTTTCTCTTTCCCTCATGGATAACGACAACAAAGACGCTACGGGCCGAGGAACTCTTCTACACGTTATAAAGCGAGATCCAAACGCCTGAGTAAGTTCCCTGTAAGAATTTATGGAACTCGCCCTCAGACTGTCAAACCACCTCATCGCTACAGGTCCCAAACTAGAGGGGAAAACCTTGCACATCAAGGGCTCATTCTTCGAATGTATGGCCATTTTCTGATTAAAATGGTTGACATGATCTACAAGGTCCGTTCTGCCATTGTACATGGTGAACGTGGGCTGTGAAAATCGTTGAAGAAGTATCCCACCCTTGATCCAAAGCGTGAAAGGCGACCTAGAAATTTGATTAAGTGCCTTGCTCACAGCATCATTCCGCAGATCAACCGAGGATGAGTTCCTCTGTTTACGTTCATGATGATATTCCTTTTCATATAAGAAAGACTCGTTGGGGGGCGTCCTTAATTTGTGCTTAAAGCTAACATCCCTCTTACCATCAGAAGAGAAGTCAGAGTGGGATGGAGCTCGTTTTCGCCATTCATGGCGTAAGCTCTTTTTTAAGTGATCAATCTCCTTCTGCATGTCCTTAACGTTCTCCCCCTGGGAGACATGGCTTTTACCCTTAGCACAGCTTCTACTAGTATGAGTAGTATGCATACTTCCTTCCCGGTCTCTTTGCCGTTTGAGATCATGAAAATGATCTTGACGCTGAGACCCCATAGACTTTGCTCGATGTGACCCCGAACCTGCCATTGTTGAAAGTTGGATTCACTGAAACACTAGTCTTTCCCACAGACAGCACCAATTGTAAGGACCAGATTTGAGTTCCTAGCCCACTATGTGGAGAGACTTAGGCCCAAAAAGCCCAAAGCAATGAGTTTGTAGAGAATGTGTTGGAAAAACTGGGCTCTAGATTACTAAACCAACTTTGGATTAGGTTTGGATAATGAAGTAATGTAAAGAGACAAGGTTATGTTGAAGAAAAATCGTCCTCGGAGTGATCTGAGGTGATCTGTTCATGTATATTATGTTCAAATTAGGTTACAAGTCTTATCTTCTAATATTACAGTGTTTTTTCTCTTTTCAATTTTTTCCTCCCCCTTTTATGAAGGGTTTTTCTTCTTATATAGTTCTTTTCCATGCATCTTCACCTTACACTTGTTGATTTCTTGCATTACTACTTGAGTGTCTGTCCCATCAGACACCCTCTTTGGTTGTGTAGGTTTTGGAGTAGCCAACTTTGTACTGTTTAGGTATCACCTTCACATTAATGCGGCCAGGGAGTTAGATACAGAACATTTAATACGAAGGTAGCAGCTTTAGTAGATATTTGTAGCCTTCATCTACTCACTCCTTATCCAACGTCTGATTTCTAACCGCTATGGTACCTGGTAGGATGCTTAGGGAGGTAGGATATTCCTACCGACGTCGGATCCACAATGCTGATATGACTCCTCTCCTCGGACATCTTTTGGACTATTATGTACAATTCGTATCTCTTCCTTTTGTACCATTCCCACAACAACGTTGCTTGATCTTCCTCGGACGAGTATATGTCCTCAAATTGGGCCATAGGCCCAATATACAAATTTAACAATACCTTCTGGTTATCTGGCTCCCACAAGGACCTAGAATCAAATCCTACTTACAAAATAATAATAATAATAATAATAATAATAATAATAATAATAATAATTGGTGTTATGATGTAATGGTAAAGAACAATAATCATGAATTTGTACCCCTAAATGTTACATATTTTTTGGATATAAATCCTTTATTCATTAAGTGTCAACTAAGCTCAAAACAATACCATATTTCCTTTCAAAACTACGTTATTTTGAACCCTATTAAAGCTATGTTAGATATAATACTGGAAGGGGTGACGGGCTTGCTAGAGGAATACCAATGTCTGACGGAAACAAAAGGATAGCATGAGTTTTTAATTTGTTTTCCCAAATAGTGTATTTATATTGCTTCATTGCATGGACCCAGCATAACTACGTGGCTGGGGCCCCTCATGCCTGTGGCTTTGTCCACTGGTTTGTATACTTTTTATATCAATGCAATTTTTGCTATTCATCTCAAAAAAAATTAAAAAAAAAAAAAGATATAATTTTGGCTAAATTGCAATTTACACACTTAAATTTGGGGTAATTTTGATACCCCTAAAATTGCAAAATTTGAATTTATAAAACTACATTGTTTGAGTTGAGACATCACATAACTGGCTCCTCATCACGATATATGGATAAAAGGGCTTAAAGCCTTAAATCCAAATGTCATATAATACAAAACCAAAATTTGAAACTTTAAAAGGTAAAATTAAAATCACCCCAAACTTTAAGGGTATAAATTGCAATTTAGTATTAAAAAAAAACATGTATCAATAAATTGTCAGCCTTTGATATGTATATACAATACAAATTTTAATGAAAAATGGGTGGATTCTAGGAAAATGATAGGACATGATGCCAAAAAACTCCCAATGAAATGGACAAAGATTAGCTCTAATTAAACTAGTTTGGAGGAATCATCTCCAATAAACTATTTGGATTATAATTCTATTCATATGTATTATTTTACTAAGTCACATGACTTTTTTTTTTTAGGAAAAAGTTTTTTTTTTTTGGGTAAACTTGAGGAAAAAGTTTCATAACTTAATAAAAGGGTCATTTGATAACTGAAATTACATATAAATGATCTTTTTAACTGTCACATGGTGAGTTGGAAAAGGATAGTTCCAAACTGGTTGGAAGCTAAATTTTTTCCCAATGAATAGCCCTCTTACAACAAAAATACGATGAAGAAGATGCAATTATTAATTACGTGCAGGGATGAAGCCATTACTGTACTTGGGAGTCAAACCCCCCCCCCCCCCCCCCCCAATTTTTTTTTATATAAAATATTTATGTGTTTGTGTGTATATATATATATATAGTAATTTTGTTCTATTAAATTACATTTTACTCCCCCTAATAATACCACTGATTCTTTTAAGAGTATACCCTAGTCACAATTTTTTTTTTTATAGCATTTTTACAAACTGTTGAGGTAACAAATTTTTATTGGTTCATGTTTGGGCTTACCACTTGCATCATTTTTTTTTTTACTTACCAATAACCACTCACCACATTAGTAATTTGTAAAAAAAAAATTGTAACTCTTACATTTTCCTCATTTTAAAGACCGTTAAAAAAATTTATCGATTTTAAATCTAAAACAAAATATACAAGCTTACCAATAACCACTCACCCATCAGTAATTTGTAGAAAAATTTGTAACTCTAGTATTGTCC
Source organism: Quercus gilva (assembly GCA_023621385.1). Classification (NCBI taxonomy): domain Eukaryota; kingdom Viridiplantae; phylum Streptophyta; class Magnoliopsida; order Fagales; family Fagaceae; genus Quercus; species Quercus gilva. The sequence continues at coordinate 32,819,683 of CM042478.1, read as the reverse complement.
TCATTTTAAAGACCATCAAACAATTTATTGATTTAAAATCTAAAACAAAATATACAAGCTCAAAAAAAATTAGCCCACCGACCAAAAAATTACTAATAGTAAAGCTAAAATAAATTAATCTCAATAAACCAATTTTACCAAAAACAAACAACTTGGCCTTTTGAAAAATTTTAAACAAAATAATTTTGTTTTTACCTATTAATAGGCGCGCACGCGCACACACACAGTGGCTAAGCAGCAATAGAGACAGAGGCCAAAACTACTGCTTATAGCCAGCAGATCCCCCTAAATCTAAGTTCTGTCCCCATCCCTGATTATGTGCCTACTAAAGATTTCTCATTGAATTAATATTTAACCCCAAGTATAACAAGAAGAAGAGACCAACTTATTAGAAGATACATTCCAGAGTTAGCGTCTAACCTATAATAAGAAGGATAAAAATAAGGCGAAAAGCAAATTTTAGTCACTACATTTTCAGGCTATTCCTATTTTAGTTCCTACGTTTTATTTTTACTGCTTTTAGTCCCTATCTTGAAAAACACTTCTCGTTTTGGTCCCTGTTGTTACATCAGAAACGGAGAAAGCTGATGTGGCAAATGACAGAAATAAATAATACTAAATTAATGTCCACGTGGACTAAATTAATAATAAAAAATGTTTTTTGGCATTAAAAAATGCCAGGTCAGCATCTAAATTAAAAAAAAAATTAATTTATTAATTTTGACTAAATAAAAAAAATTAAAAACATAATTAAAAACTAAAAATCATTTGAATTGAGATCTAAGTGTGTCTTGAACAAGAAGAATAAGAACACAAACCCAGATCTAAGAACACAAACCCAGAAATTAAAAAAAAAAAAAAAATCACAAAATTGTTGTGAAAGCCGAGCTGAGTGACTGTTTGGAAGACAGCGGCAACAACGGCGTTGCAAAAAAAAATAAAGGATTTACTGATACTAAAGGATTGACCTCTGAGCTTGCTTTCATTTGTTGGGTTTTATTTTCTTCTTCTTCACTTTTTCCTTTGTATGTCATTGTTTGTTTGTTGGGTCTTCAATGGCACATCTGGAAGGCCGGAAAGGAGTCCTAGTAGCTCGTCGATTTCTCAAACGGAAATGGGTAAGGAAGCTTTTTGGGTTAGCCGAGAAATTTGGAAAAAAAGAGTAGAAATGAAAGCATTCTCTGTTTGGTTGCCAAGAAAATGCAAGAAAATAATTTGAAAGTGAAAGTTTTGTTCTTTTCTTTATAGTAAAACCCTCTTTAAGCTTTGTAGAGTGAAGGTTTTGAATTCTCAGCTCACAAAAATAAATTGATGTTAGAAGTTGTAGCTTACTTCATTTGCATGTGTTTTCTTGCAACCAAGCGAAGTAGAAACTTTCTTAGTGACAAAGATTTTTTTTTTTTTTTTTTTTCAATTTTTGGGTTTGTGTTCTTGGATCAGGATTTGTGTTCTTATTGTTCTTGTTCAAGATACACTTAGATCTCAATTCATATGATTTTTAGTTTTTAATTTTTTTATTTAGTTAAAATTAATAAATTAATTTTTTTAATTTAGATATTGACGTGGCATTTTTTAATGCCAAAAAACATTTTTTTATTATTAATTTAGGCCACGTCGACATTAATTTAGTATTATTTATTCTTGCCATTTGCCACGTCAACATTTTCCTTTTCTGATGTAACGGTAGGGACCAAAACGGGAAGTGTTTTTCAGGATAGGGACTAAAAGCGGTAAAAATAAAATGTAGGGACTAAAATAGGAATAGTCTAAAAATGTAAGGACTAAAATGTGCTTTCCGCCTAAAAATATTTAAAGAGCTCCAATATGATTTAGAAAGAAACCAAAAAAAAAAAAAAAGTATAAGTTGGAATCCACCAAAACCAAAGGAAAACGATGATACTTTTTTTTTTTTTTTTTGAGGAAAAGAAAAACGTGTACAAATCATTGGATGAGATATCTTAGAAGCTAGTACGTAGCAATTTCTATTCTCTTGTAAGAAGAAATTGACTTCCATTTAGAGAATGACTCATTATGTGTCCGTTTGGAAACATTTTATTTAGCTAAAATTGAAATTTTTTTACTAAAAATACAGTAGATAAAACAAAAAAGTAACTGAAATAGTATAGTAAGACCTATAAATAGTGTCAAAAAGTGTAGTGAGGCCTATGAATAGTAACAAAAATAATCTGAATAGTAAAAAAAAGTTGGCTTTTTAAGCCAAGAGCCTACTTTTTTTTTACTATTCAGTTTATTTTTCTTGTACATATTAATTGTACAAGACTAGTTATTATCAATTGAAAACTATGTGACTATTTGAACAGCTGAACGTGGCCAACTCTTGTTGGAAGGTAATTAACAGATTAGATGCTTTTAATTAGGGGCGTTCACAAGTTGGTCAAACTTGATTTTAGTGTCAACTCAGAAATCGACCTAATTAAGGTGTGGGTATGAAAGCTCTCAACCAACTATCGCCTGGGAGTATATATGTGGGTTCACTACAAAAAACTCGTTTTACAGCAGCATTTTTTTCTCGACGATTTTGAAAACTGCTGATATAGGAGACCTACAGCAACGTTTTTAGAAACTGCCACTATAGGTTAACCTATTTACGGTAGTTTAAAGTCGACACTTTTTAAACCGCTGCTACAGATACCCTACTATGGCGCTTTAAGAAACTGCTGCCATAGGGTTGAAAATAGTATTTTATTTATTTATTTATTTTTTTTGTTTTGTAAATAGCCTATTTTGGAGGTAGGATTCTTTATTTAGAGTACCTATTTTGGATGTTTTAAAACCACCACTATAGGTTTTAAAATTATTATTTTTATTTCTAATTTTTGTTTTTTTTTATTTAAAAATAACCTATTCCGGCAGTTTAAAATCGCCGCTTTAGGTTTCTTCATATCTAATACCTATTCCGGTGGTTTTAAAACTGTCGCTATAGACTTCCTATTTTGAATACCTATTTCGATGGTTTTAAAGCCACCGCTATAGGATTCTTCATTTAGAATACCTATTCTGGTGGTTTTAAAACCGCCATTATAGGTTTTAAAATTAGTATTTTTATTTTATTATTTTTTTTTTTTTTTGCTTTTAAAATAACCTATTCTGTCGGTTTTAAAACCGTCGCTATAGACTTCTTTATTTCGAATACCTATTCCAGTGGTTTTAAAACCGTTGTTATAGGCTTCTTCATATTGAATACCTATTCTGGCGGTTTAGAAACTGCCACTATAGGTTTTAAAATATAATTTTTAATTTTTAATTTTTTATAAAATAAATAACCTATTCCGATGGTTTTAAAACCGCCTTTTTAGGCTTTTTCATATCTAATACCTATTTCGGCGGTTTTAAAACAGTCGCTATAGACTTCTTTATTTTGAATAACTATTCCAGTGATTTTAAAATAGTTGTTATAGGTTTTTTCATTTTGAATACCTATTCTGGTGGTTTAGAAACCACCGCTATAGGTTTTAAATTAGAATTTTCTATACTACTATTTAAGAGTCTTCTCCTGTTTGGATCGGATTTTTTTTTTTGTTCCAAAATACCCTTATTTCCCTAGGTTTAAGTAGAGACAAAACTAAAAGATAATTTGGTAAAACTATATCTTTTAACTCTTGCAAAAATATTTCCTGTAAAATAGGATTAAAATGTCCCAACAACCCACCTGTCCCATCAAAAAATAATTCCACAAAAAAAACCTTCCCACAATCCCAATTCCCACTAACCCATCTTCTAAAAAAAAAGAAAAGGAAAAGAAAAGCCAACAACCCACGTATAATTCAAAACATACAGCCAACCAGTTATTCAATCTTACCACCTTCACCTCTCTCAAAAAATAAAAACTCAATGTTACTCACAAGGCCACATTTAGCATAGGAGAATCGGTGGTTGGATCAATCAAATAGGTTATCTTGTTGATGGTGCACAATGATTTGGTGGAGATTAGATCTGACTATTAATGTGATCTTCACATCTAAAAGTCTTTGTCGAGTCTTAGGTGGAGCTTGAGCCATAGAAGGGAGAGCGGTTTGCAACAACATAACAATGGTAGAGGAAGTAAGGCTTTTGGCTTTGCTCTTCGAACGAGTTCTGTTCATCACATTTTCAAGTTGACCTAAATTGATCATGTTTCAATGGTGCGATACCTGTCATCAACCAAAGCAATGTTTGAATATGGCGTTTTTAGGCTTGAGTGTCTCCATATCATCAAGGACGAAGCCAAGACTTAGAGATAGGGGTGGCGGTTCTACTGCTGACTACATGTGGAGGCTCTGACCTCTGTTTAGTCTTTTTTTCTCTGTGTGTGTGTGTGATGCTTGCGTCTACTGCTAGGTAAAGATAAAATTATTTTGTTAAAATTTTTTAAAAGGGCTGGGTTATTTGTCTTGGGTAAAATTGGTTGATTGGAATTTTTTTTAGCTTTGCTATTAGTAAATTTTGATGATGGGTTAATTTTTTTAGGCTATATATTTTATTTTAGATTTTAGAAGTATGATTTTTTTTTTTAAATTTTTTTATGGCCTTCAAAGGAGGAATATGTTGGAGTTTCAATTTTTATTTTTATTTTTATTTTATAATAAATTGTTGATGTGGCGACGAGGATAGGCCCAATGGGCTTACCTACACCTTGTCTCACAACCTATTTGTATGGTGGGATAGTAATTCCTACAATGGGTCGTTCGCAACTGGGAGACTCAATGAAAACCCTTTGCACCACCTCGCAATCCCTCTGCCTCACCCAGTAATGCCTTTCCTCAGTATATCGCTCTTTCTCTCCTGTTTTTCCAACCCTTGTTCTTTCTTCCAATTTCATATTTATAGAGAAACGTTAGTGGGGTGATCATGATTGTCTTAAGACTTAATGGATTTAGAGGTCCAATCCCAAAAGGGTTTAGTGGGTGTTTAGGTGGGAGTGGCTTTGGAAATGATTCCCACTACAGCGTACATGTACGGCAGTGATGTTTCCCGAGATCCCACGGGCAATACCATTATTGAGTGCTCGGGATAAACAGACGAGTGTTCGGTAAAACGATCCGGACAACCACCTCGGCGGTATCGCTCATGCTCGGTAGAAAGGACTAGATCCTCAAACGGCATTTTGGGCCGGGCCTGTTCGTAGGTGGGTTCAGAACGTGGCCGGGAGAACCGAAAGAAAGGCCCATGGCCTTTCTTAATGGCCCAAGGCCCAAATCACATAGGCAAACCTGCACCGCCAGGGCCCGTACAGTTGATATGGTGAGTGATGATTGGTAAGTAAAAAAATGATGTAAGTGGTTAGCATAGATGAGAACTAGTAAGAATTTGTACCTTAACAGCTTGTAAAAATATTGTAGAAAAATTTGTGGTTGTAGCATTACTCTTAAAAGAATCATTGATATTTTTAAGAGGGTAAAATGTAATTTTATTAAACCAAATTGCTAAAATTAGTATCCACATATATATACACACTAGTAATTTAAAAAAAAAAAATTGGAGGGGGGAGGGGGGGGGGGGCATTGCACCCGAAAGTCCAGGTGTGTCTTCGTCCCTACATGTCATGCAAGTTTGTTGAGTGCAAGTGTGGGTTGAATAACTGTACTTTAAATATTAAACCGTGTGATCATTGATCATTCCTAAGTTGTGCGTCCTTCTAACAATTAAGGATGGCAATAGGGCAGAGTCCCTACAACCGCCTCATTCCTTGCCCCCATCCCCCACCCTTGCCCTATAGGGGTGTTTATTGCCTCGATTCTCGCCCCAACAGGCCCCCACGAATACCCGCTTTTGCATGAACAAAAAATTTAGAGAAAATAAATAACACAAAAAAGAAAAAGAAAAAGAAAAAGAAAATCTCAAAGCCAAATTTAGGGACTCATTCACATAACCAAGTACTACAAAAGTTTAAAAATCCAAACTTTCCTATTTGCATAAACTTCAAAATAATCAAAACTCCATGTTTTGTTTTTGGAATTTCTGATCAATTAAGCACTGATAAATGTAGGAAAAAAAGGATATATATTAAACAAAACAAATTAAAATAGAAGTTAAATAAAACAATGAAAAAAAAAAAAACCCTAGTTCCTGTATAAATTTCTTGATTCCTCAGGACCTACATATGGGAGAGCATAGATCATTGACAGAGAGGCGGAAAACGGCATATTCAAAAAGGGTTGTGAGAGAGAGAGAGTACTTGAGGGTGAGGGGTAGTGGCTAAGGATATTGTGATAGAATAGTGAGAGTTATATGTGTGTGTATATATATATATATATATATTATATAGTTGCCAGGTTTGGAGTGGGGGATTCAACTCCCACACCAACCTCCTACGTTGTATCTGTACCCACTCCCACTCCATTTACTCCATGGGTCGGATAAAAGCCATCCCATTTAGGGTAAGGCAGGACAAGTACCTAAATGCCGGTCTTCAATTGCAATTCCTACTAACAATATATAAAGTCTTAACCCATTATATAGACTAAGCCTAGACAAAACAAGGATTAGAAAATAATCATGATACATATTAGCCTGTTTTTGTTTATTAGTTTTCTAGCAATGACAATAGTGAAATGGTATAATTACAATTTACAACTAAAATGGTTCCGTAAGTATTTGAGCTGAGATTTCAAGATAGGGATAAAAATTGTATTAGTAGAATTTGTAGCAGGATCATGCAGCATATAAAGAAGATATTATGGTAATATATATAGTTTCCTAGTGGATTTCGTCTCAAATTTGATTATTAATTGATCGCTCAATTATTAGTGCTTGTAGCATTATGGTTAATTATGCCAAGTATGATTCCTCATGTTTTGGTTGTCACTAGTTTTTGCTAAAAACCGCGCTATTTTCCTCACTTGAAAAATTTTATATATAGTACTGAAAACTGTATTGAGCCTTTTGCAAATATATATATATATATATATATATTCAATTCTTTCATTAGCTTTCTATCGTGGATAGAGTAAAACGGTACAAAAGGATTTGTGCAGCTGTCCATTAGCAAGTGGGAAAATGTCTACTCGAGAAGTTCTATCAAAATGGGAGAAAAAGTGGGAAAGATAGGGCAAAAAGGATTCGTGTCATGCTTGTACGTACGTAGTTTCCCATGCATGTTTCATTTAAATAATTTTTTTCTCTACAAATATTAATTTTGCTTACGTCTGTCCATTTTGAACCATAATTTCTACATGAAAGTAATGGTAAAGGACATGAAATTAAGTTCATCAAAAAAGGACGTGATATTAAGTATGTGTTTGGATAGGACTGAATGTTGCATCTGTTTTTTTTTTTTTTTTTTTTTTTTTTTTTTTTTTTTTTTTTTTTTTCAGTGTTTCAGGAGTTGTTGTGGCTACTGTTCATGTACTGTTTATGAACAGTAGCCGCAAGTATTGACTTTTTTACTTTGAACAGTGCACCCATGCACTGTTTATAGATCCACAAATATCACTTTTCAGCAATTTTTTAATTAAAAATGGATTTTATGGTACTATTCATACATTTAAAAATTATTTTGCTGCAGTGTTTTCAGTTTTCAGTTTTAGCAAAATAAATTCTATCCAAACGGACCCTAAGAACAACCACTTCCACACGTATATATGGTCGTGAAATTGAAGCTTTGTAGTTAGGTTACCCTTCTTATTATTATAATACAACTTCCTAATTACTATATATATATATATATATATCAAGGCTCAGTTTCTTAAAACACATTGTTTAATGAACTTCTTGGGTGTTGCTTACAGCTTAATGAGCTCCAGCTTATTGTTACTATAGTGCCATCAAGGATATCACTCAGGTTAAATTAATTTACTGCAGTTAGCTAATCAAAGAGTACGCCAAGTGATATGTTCAGGAACGCCATCTTGTTGCAACTTTCTTTGCATGCATAATTGGATCTAATATTACTATTATATCAATCTATGATCTTCGATTAACGAGCTTGCTTGCTTAATCTTAAGCACACCCTCCTCCACAGAAAGTATGCTTCTTGAATCTCTAATTTTGAAGAAAAGAGAGAGAGATCTCAGTTGGTAGTTATAAAGAATGTTTATTTTCTTATTTTCATTTTTTAGTGTTTTTTGTTTTTTTAGTTTTTTTATAAGCTGGGGGCAAGGTACCAGAACCGACCCGAATTTTAAATTTAAGGGGTCAAAATATGAACAATAAAAAAGAAAAGAAACGAGAATGTATGAATAAAAATATTTTATTATTCAAGACTAAATATATAATAATGAAAAATAAAACTAGTATACATTTAATGTGAACAAACTATAAACAAAAGAAAAGTTACAAAATAATTTATTTTCAATATATTTTAAATAAATCATTTCTCAAAATGAAATTTGACATTCTTTTAAATCCTGAAAAATCTATGATTAATTTAATACTAAATTCAGAATAATTTTCCTCAACGTTCAAAATTAAATAATTCTTTAAAAACTTCTTCTCTCTTTCTTTCTTTTTTTTATTTTTTTTTACGGATTCTAATTTTGTCAATGTTATGCCTCGAAATTCTCATCTTGTAATTATAGAATAAATAGGAAGACTAATTAATATGGATCCATCCCAAACAATAAAAGACTCCCTGATGATATCCAAATTGTCCATGAAGGAGAAACTAATTATAAAATTCTTTATATATATATATATATATATATATTAAAAATTAATTATGCCATATCATTTGTAATTAAATTTAATTAAAGAATAACCTTTACCCTTCTTTTGGGAGTTCATAAATTAGGGGGGGAAAGCAAGAAAAGAAACAAAGAAGGAAAAATAAAATTGTTGACCCAAAAAATTATTGCTAAATGGTAAATGCTAATAGATTTGCCAAACCTTTCAAGTGCCCGGAGATGAAAAACTGTGTCTGTGTTTTTTCTTTGGGTGGTCTCTGAATTTTTGGAATTGGAGATATTTCTTTTGTGTTGCTTGGTACTTAGTTGCAACTTATGAATTCAGTAATTCTGGGACTGGCTACAGATCCTCAACAAGCTAAGATATTAATGATTTTTCTTTAGAAGAAGAATTAGGGTTCCAATCTCTTCTCCCTTATTATTATTATAAATATTTAATTGAAAAAAAAGGAAAAAAAAAAAAAAAAAAGGCTAGATAAAGATAGCAATAATACTACAAACAAAGAAATTTTCACAATAAATTTTATAATTTTTGAGTTGACATGTTATTATTAATTTTCGTATGAACTCACTATTAACACTACTTTATATACACTCTTAAGATGTCACCACCAAAGAGTGAATTATATTCATTACTTTCCTCTTTACACTTTTATTGTAAAGATATCCACACAATCTTGCATCCCTATTAGATCATCAAGGGTTTAATCTCTCTCCTCCTCCCTCACACATAGACACAAATACGTGCATGCGTATGCGCTCATACTCAAAACAAATATGAGTGGGGCAATTTTAGCTTGTCAATGGGAAAGCCCATAATAATTTTAGAAAGATAATTCTACGCACATTTCAAAGACTAGAATAATTATAACCTAAGAAGAACCAAACACCTCATTTTTGCATAAAAAGAATTTACTTTGTGAAACCGAGGTTTCATGCACGTGATGAGCATGAGCCACCTCTTTTTTTCCACAAGATATATCTCTATCCTTGTATTTCCCATTTGCCAAAACGCAATTCTTGGGACGTATAGAATTTGAAAAAAAAAAAATAAGTTAGCTGTATGTCATACCATAGTTGGTTGGAATTCTTTGTGAGAAAATTGACTTTTGTTTTGTGGGCCAAAAACAATACAAGAAGAAGCTTATAATTTCCAATTCCATGGATGGTGTGAGTGTGGTTCCAAATTCCAATATATGGGTTTGATGAGTCCCCCCAGGTGCAACTGTGAATCAAATAAGGAGTGAAATATCACCTACTCCACGTGGGTGCACCGTGCCTATCCTCGTCAGAATTGCCTCGATTGAGAACTTTCAACTAATATGATTGCGGTTTTTTTTTTTTTTCAAGTGGCTCTTTGAATCAAAATTTTAATCTTGGTTCTTCGAGCAGCGTGAAGAGCATTGTTGCTGAATATCGCTTTCCAAGAGTTAATCCTACCAATTGTTTTCATTATCTGGCTTTTCGCAATGCTTGTTTTCGTAATGTGGAAGCAAAATCTTGGTCCATTACATGGTCCTTAGTATATTATGTATTGGTTTTCATCAAAGAAAAATAAAATTCTATTTGTGCGTGCACGAGATTTGTAACGAGGATTTTCTATGCTCTTCAAATTAAAACTCCTAGTTGACGTAAAATAAAATAAATTCCTAGTTTCATCTGCAACTCTATCCTGCTTTTGTCATGAGTTGATAAAGAGTAAATGGAGATAAACAATCAATCATATGATACAATTCAATTCAAACTATTCTAATTAATTACAAGATCAAGTATTGTCAGTTTCCTTAAAACCTTTCGGATATACAAGATCAAACTATATATCTATGAGTTAAACACTTTTGGATATATATTATTGTCAGTTTCTTTAAGAAATTCTTTCATCTTTCTATGTGTGTTAAAATACTTAGTATTTAAAAAAAAAAAAAAATTTCAAGATCAAGTAGAGTGTTCACACTTTACAAGTAATGTCTCAATTACCAAAATTGTTTTAAAAAACGCAATTAAAGATTTTAAAGGTTTTTCCCCCATGTGAAAAGCACCATTTGATCTTAAAAGACATTTTTTTGAAAAACTTGTGAGGAAAGTACATAAGAAGAGTGACTTTGAAAGCAATGAGAGTTCCTCTCCATCATTAAATGCATATGTAAAGCCATGTGACCCATGTACATACATAATTATTTCCGATGATGCATTACTGACACGTACACAAATATATCAAAACTTCAAGCATGAGAAGGAATTTCGAGTGTTAGAGTGTTTTGTGAACGAAAATCAAACGCCAAATAATAAAATAAAAAATTATATAAAATTTTAAGGTTTTTAAACCAATCAAAGCCCTAAGCTTGAATTTCATTCTCTCTCTCTCTCTCTCTCTTAATTTTTTCACATTATTTTTCTTTGTCACTGTCTCCCCATATTTACATTCTACTCTTACAATTTTTACACTATTGAAATAGACAGCGACCTCTTTATTACTCATATATTATAGCAGTTTCACACTAAATCAGAGGTGGCCGGCCATTTCCATTATCTTTACAAGCTTTTGTGGAAAAGTCAAAATTTCATCAAAGCTCATAATAATGCTTGATTTAAAATTCAAAAAATAGAAAATAAAATAAAAAATGTGCTAAAATAGAAAATAAAAACACATCAAATAGATTATCATTTTATCTTTTTTTGAGAAATTTTCATTGTTTTTAATTTTTGAACAATCAAGACAGAATAAAACACATCAATAATAGAAAATTAAAGACAGTCTAAAAACAGAAGTTAGAACTCAAAAGTTTTTTTCCAAAAAAACAAAAACAAAAACAAAAACCAGTGAAGTATTGGAACAAGGATACTGCGATTGATCACTCATGTCAAGTAAATGAGGAATCTTTCCTCGCCCACACCCACATGGCACAAATCTATGGCTTTGTAGGTAGAAAATTAAAAGGAGGTGGAGTGCTTATTGGTCGATTTGGAAAAGTTCTTCTATTGAAAAGGATTGAAATTCCTTTGGAGGTGTACAAGTTCATCATATGTTCTCCACTGGGTCATCAAACTCATGCTTATCAATTGAGCTAAGGAGATCCAAATGAATGAGAACTCTACCACGATATGGTGTTTTCTTCTTCCTATGTTTTGGACGAATTTTGTGTGGGTAACATTTTGTTTTGCAGACATTTACACACATTCACATTAGGACTTTTAGCATTCTTAACTTTTTGTTTGTCCTTCAATCTTGTGAGTCTCAGTTTTTGTTGTCTTGAGATATCTCTCATTAAATTTAGGCTTTTGAGGACTTGAAATTTGGTCAAGCTATTTGTTGTAAAAGGAGAAGCTTTAATTCCAATTTGTTGAGATAGTAGAAGCATGAATATCTATTTGTTGTGTGTGTATCCAAATAACAGTGGGTTTATGTAGAATAGAAATAGAAAGACAAAAGAAACAATCGCACGGGATCACAAAGATTTACGTGGTTCAGCTTTTGGCCTACATCCACAGGCGGCGTCGAGAAGAAAGTTTCACTAACAAAAAAAAAGAGATTACAAAGGTGGTACCAAAATACTCTCACAAAACTCAAACCCCAAATACACCAAAAATAGCTCTCAATTACCAGAAGCACGTGACTAGAGAAAACCTAAATTTCTCTCTCAAAACAAAGCACGGCTTAGAACTCTAAAATAAGATGTGGCGGCCTTTTATCACTTATACATCAATTGCCGCATAACAAACATATTTATACAAAATATAAGTCGGCTAGGGTAGAGCATATCACAAAGTTGGCAAAACATAGTCCTATTAGTTCTACGACTTGGTCAATTCCTTTGACCAAATTAAAAGCCACGTAACAACAAATCTCCACCTTGGCTTGAATTTGGTCAAGCCCCAAAAACAAAACTTCTCCACTACCAAACCAAACCTCCTAAGGACTATCAAAAATTGCAAACACAAATCAAGTCCAAGCAATACTTGAACTTGTCCAAAAGAACTAGCTTGGTCATCATATCTGCTAGATTATCCAATGTAGCAACCTTTCTAACTGCAACGGTGCCTTGAGATACAATCTCACTAATGAAGTGATATTTGACATCAAAGTGTTTGGTTATCTCATGACACATCTGATTTTTAGTCAAATGTATGGCTCTCTGACTATCACAAAATACAATAGTATCATCCTGCTATAAACCCAAATTACCAACCAAACCCTTTAACCAAATAGCTACTTTCACTGCCTTTGTTGCTGCCATATACTCTGTCTTTGTAGTAGATAAAACAATTGTCAACTGTAGTGTCGCCTCCCAACTAATAGCACAACCAAATGTGAAGACATAACCTGTTAGAAATCTCTTCTTATCTAAATCACCAATAAAATCGGAATCCACAAATCCAACAATGCTACTACTTTCTGTAGAATCCCTATAATATACCAAGTCAACATTTGTAGTACCTTTCAAATATTGAAGAGACACAATCTCTTCACCCAAAAAACAATCCACAAAGTTTCAATCTTAAGCTCCACCTGCTCACCAACACTATGGTCTTTGACTATCTTAATACTCTCTTTTGACTGGTCAACAATAGCAGGCTCATCAAATTTCATGGAGATCCTGAATCCGTAAACCACAACCTATAACGTTTTATCCCAATGCATAGCCTAGGAATATGCACCTATTTGCCCTCTGCTCAAGTTTACCATCATTCACATGAGCATAAATAGGACAACCAAATGCTCTCAAAATAGAGTAATCAACAAGAGTACCAAACCATACCTCAAAAGGAGTCTTAAATTCAATGACAGTTGATGGAGACCTATTTACGAAATAGCAGGCCATGTTTATTGCTTCAACCCAAAAGTCCTTAGACAAACCAAATTTTGAGAGCATACAATGAGCCCTCTCCAATAGAGTTTTGTTTATACGTTCTACAACCCCAATCTGTTGTGGTTTTCTTCTAACAATGCGGTGTCTCACTATACCTCCATTCTTGCAAAACTCATCAAATTTACCTAAGCAATAATCCAAACCATTGGCTATCTAGAGACACTTAATCCTTTTACAAGTCTACTTTTCAATAAGCGTCTTATATTGCTTCAAGGTGACAAAAACATCACTCTTGTATTTCAGAAAATACACCAAAAATTCTATATTGAACTTGACCCTACACTGCTTACCAAAGACGCAATGTTCACAAAAGTCCAACTTCCCAATTTTCTAACCATGCAACAAACCTTGTTTGCTTAGTATTGACATGCCAACCTCACTCATATGCCTTAAATGAGTATTATTTGAATCTGGATCTACTAATGAAGATATTGTTGCAACACCAACAATTGTGCTTCCCTGTAGCATATAGAGACCATTCACTAATATTCCTTTGATGAAAACTAAACCACCCTTACTAATTCTCAAAACTCCACTTTCACCAGTGTATTTGTATCCTTGAGAATCAAATATACTCAAAGATAGAAGATTTTTCCTCAAATCTGGCATGTGACGAACATTAGACAAAATCCTAACAACACCATCATACATCTTAATTCTCACCGTTCCTATCCCCAATACCTTACAGGTCATATTATTTCCCATTAGAACTTCACCACTAATGGACCGATAGGTAGTAAATCAATCTCTTCTAGGAGTCATATGATAGGAGCAAGCTGAATCAAGAACCTAAGCGTCGTCGAAGCAACCAGTAGACACTGATAGAACTATGTCATCACCCATAGAATTAACCTCCGCAACACTAGCTACATTACTAGCATTTGAAGTACTGTCATTCTCCTTTTTCTCTTTGAGTAGCGTGCATTCTTTTTTCCAATGTCCTTCCTTTTTACAGTAGTGACACTTACCAGATCTAGACTTTGATCTAGATTTTTCTCTATTACTACTAGAATCATTTTCATTGGATCTACTTCTAGCAACAAGACCATCAGCCTGATTATCTCCCCAATTTTCAAAAACCTTCTTCTTCAACTCCTTAGAATTCAATGCATCTTTAGCATCATCAATTGAGATAGAATCTCTTCTAGAACCATACAACATGGTGTCAACAAAGTGCTCAAAAGAAAGAGGCAATGAACATAACAAAATTAGAGCCTGATTCTCATCTTCTACTTTGCATTCAATATTTTTCAAATCAATAACAATCCTATTAAATTCATCAAGATGGTTAGAAACAGGTGTACCTTCTTTCATTCGAATGGTGTATAGCTGTTGCTTCATGTACAAGCGATTTGTAAGAGACTTAGTCATGTATTGACTCTCCAACTTAAGCCACAATCCTACAGCTATTTCTTCGTCTACAATCTCTCTCAGAACCTCATCTCAAAGAGACAATAGAATTGCACTATGTGCCCGTTCCAAGAGATCTTCTTTTTCCTCATCTGATAGTGTTGATGGGAAAGCATTCTTGCACTTTAGTGCTTTCCACAATCCTTGCTACATTAACAAAGCATGCATCTTGACACGCCATAAACTGAAATCATTCTTCTCGTTGAATTTTTCAATCTCAAATCTCGTTGTCGACAAAGCCTTTGTCGCCATACCAAAAAACCCAGTGAACCAATAACAACACAATCAAATAGATTTGATGAACAATCTCAACTTAAAACAAAGAATACCCAAGGCTCTGATACCAGTTTGTTGTAAAAGCGGAAGCTTTAATACCAATTTGTTGAGAATAGCAGAAGCATGAATATCTATTTGTTGTGTGTGTATCCAAATAACAGTGGGTTTATGCAAAATAGAAATAGAAAGACAAAAGAAACAATCACACGGGATCACAAAGATTTACGTGGTTTGGCTTTTGGCCTACGTCCATGGACGGCGTCGAGGAGAAAGTTTCACTAACAAAAAAAAGAGATTACAAAGGTAGTACCAAAACACTCTCACAAAAGCCAAACCCCAAATACACCAAAAAAAGCTCTCAATTACTAGAAGCACGTGACTAGAGAAGACTTTAATTTCTCTCTCAAAACAAAGCACGGCTTAGAACACTAAAATAATATACGGCTGCCTTTTATCACTTATACATCAATTGCCGCATAACAAACACATTTATACAAAATATAAGTGGGCTAGGGTAGAGCATATCACAAAGTCGGCAAAACATAGTCCTATTAGTTCTAGGACTTGATCAATTCCTTTGACCAAAATAAAAGCCACGTAACAACACTATTCAATAGAGAAACTTTTGAGTTTTCTGAAATTTTCAAATTTATCTTCTAGTGTTTTGACTAGGGCTGTCTGAATACCCGTTTCAACCGACTCACTTGCTAGCTAGGATATGTGTTTTGTAAGAAATGTAGAAAAGTGAAATGATAAAAAATGGGTCATAACCTTAAAACTCATCTTGAACCCCTGCCCGAGTCAAGTTTTATCGCAATAGATGGAGGGATGCAAGCTATAGTTGGCCTAAGGAAACTAAGGGAAGAAACTCAAGGTAGAGGATTTTTGATAGTTTAAGCTCAAGAAAATTAAAGCTTTCTCAATTGTCTTAAAATGACTATCTCTCTCCTTTAAAAAATGTGCAAAGATGGGATATTTACAGGTAGGTTAAAGTCAGATTAATAGTAATTTTAAAAAGTTTAAAAACACTATCGCAAATTTGCTCAAGCAAGGGTCAAGCAAAGTTTTGGTTTGGCTCGAGATATATAACATAGTTGTGTCAACTTCAAATAACCATATTTTAATCATTTAAAATTCAAATTAGGTCAATTTTAAAACTGTGTTGAAGTCATGGATGTCTACTTTCTGATCAAATGTGTTGCACCCAAAAATTTGTTTTGAGCAACTTTTGAACTAGACGTAACCCTAACACAATTCTATTGATACAACCCAAATAAATCTATATTTTAACATTATGACCTGCCAACGCATCTATGAATCTTAACACAGAGTTTAGTCTATGTTAAGTATGCAAGTATGCGGAAAGGGTTTACTTATTGCGTCTGTTTTGATATTACAGTATAATAGAGTGAAAATTTTGCAAAATTCACTTGAAACACTTATTTAGCCATCAATTGAATATTGATTCCTAGTTCAATTAAGTAAATTAAACATAATTTGACTCCATTTTTGTAATGAAAAGACTTTAGCCCTTTACAAAATGGGTTCAATGTATTCTATAATCAATCACGAAAATATCGTAACTTATTCGGATTTTCGATGTCTAGAACTAGGTCATGGTTGTTGAGCCATATTAGTCTCTTTTCCTTTCTGTACTTATATTGTATCTTCCATTTTTTATTACTGCATGTACTTATTGGTCATTTGTCATGTGAATTTCCACATGACACGATCAAGTTCGGTGCGTGCTTCTCTGATATATATTGACTTTACTCGTTAAAAGATATTGAAGGAGAATTTGGCTCTCTCTTCTTCTTCTTTTTATTATTATTATTATTTTTTTAATTTTTAAATTTTTTTTAAATTTTTAAACCTATAAAACTTATAGAAGAGAAACACATGATATGATTAGACTAAATCATGCCACACACATTAATCTTATAGTTTTTAGTGATTATAGTAGAAACCAACGTCTCTGTCCAAACAAAAAAAAATGGAAGCAATTAATTGGGCCTCTCAGCAAGTAATCAACCACAACATTAGCCAAGTATTAATTGAGAGTGATTCAAAAGTGTGCATTGAGGTGCTTTAAGAGCTAGACTCTCATATTCCTTGGAGAATTTCAACTATAATTTAAAATACATAAAGGTTGAAAGCTCTTTCACATAATGTGAAGTTCAATTCGGTTCTTAGAGATCTGAATAGAGCTATTCATATTCTTGCAAAATGGTCTCTTAATAATTGCCTAACAGGTATTTTTGTTTTAGGCTCTGCTCCTGTTTTTGTTGATGTAATTCTTCTTGAGCAAAACCTTAATATTGATATGTAGGTGTTTTTTTTTTTTTTTTTTTTTTTGAATAAAGGTTTTCGGCTTTCCATCCCAAAAAAAAAAAAAAAAAAAAAAAATTACAGAACTTTTCTACTGGTGTGCATGGCATAGTACAACCTGATCTGTGTGTACTATGTTCAGGTTCACTTTGGGAAGAATTCTGGGCGAAACAATTCAAGCATGGATTTGTTCAAAATTATCACAGGATATATCTTGGATGCACATAATTTAATTTGAAGTTGTTAAATTCTCGATTATCTTAAAGCTTAAATTAATTGCACAATTTTGGCATTCTTGTCCGTGGGTTCTTTAAACTTTCTGCATAGAAAGAAGTTAAGTACGTATATTATCCAAATTATTAATTAGTTGAGATGAAGTCCTGATTAATTGGGTTTTATATCTAGCTAATAATTAAACTGGAAGACTTGGAAATCTTTGTTTAATTTGTAGAGGAGTCGGCCGAGGTACTAGTGATTCTTAAGATTAGTTGTGGATATAGTACTCTTAAAAGGGATTTAAGTTTTAATTCTATCTATATGATCTTATAAATTTATATAACTAAAGTTATATCCCATTCTCTCTCTATTGTGCGTGGTTTGTTTCTTAAAAAAAAAAAAAAAAAAGATGGAGCAAGAAGAAGTTAGTTATGGAACAGCTTTCATTTTGGAAATGATATGACCTTGGAAGTTATCTGATTGCTTTCTGTACTTGATCTTGTGTCTCTTTGTGTAAGTCTCTCATAAATAGCTAGCCATGCATGTGTTGTAATTGTGGAGGCAACAATGGATGAATTGGGCACCATCCATTTTTCGCAAAGGACTGAAACTTGACCCAAGAAAAGACAAGTTTTTGCTGGTAGTTTCATTGGCGACACCAATGATCTTTCTGTGAGTTCCCCATATTGAGATGACAACCATCGGATACAATGTTTGTGAATCCAATTAACTTCCCACCTTGCTCTGACGTGAACATCATGGTGGGACTATGTGTTATCAAAAGAGAACGGCAATTTGTAGTCTGGAAAAGTTCTAGTTTGTCCAATCTAATGAGTCTTACATTCTAAATGTTTGTCAAATAGACCATATGGAGGAATGAATGATTGATCCCTATCAATTTCAAAATTAAAGATTACCTAGGCATGTTAGCTGATGAAATTCCTAAATATTTTAATGTATAGAGCTTTCCTTTAAATGGATTTTGATTTGAAGAAAAGTTATTTCAATCTATATTATATTTATATAACAACTTAAAGCAAATGATATATACTTTTAATCTTATGACATATTTAATAATTATGTAACTAATTTAGATCATTTAATGAGTCGTGTGATTAGTGTGTGTGTATATATATATATATATATATAATCATCTAAAGCATCATGTAATGAGTTGGAGGAATCTCTTTGAACTGGGTTTAAACATGTTAGAGAAATTAAGGTTTAAGATATGTCTAAAAACTCTAAACTAATTGTAACCCTCTATACTTGTAAAACAAGCAAACTAACCATGGGTTAGTCTAGGGTTAATTTATTATTTTCGAGTATATAAAGTATAAACCCTACATTGGATTAATTTTAACCAAAGTACTTAATTAATAACAAATATGCTCCATCAAGGGCTTTCCACTATGAACTTAAATAGGCTATAAAGCCAAACCACACTAAAATCTTGTTTCCACTCTTTCTTTATTTTTCTCTTTTACAAATACTCAATCACTCAGCAACTTTGACAATATATATTTCCACAATTATTTATTTAAATATTTACACGAGTGGATTCCAGTTAGCCCAATTAGTTAAGTTTCTTGTGATCAAATAAGAGATTTAGGGTTCGAATCCCGCCTATATAAAAAACCAATTGATATTTTGATTTGATGATAAAAAGCAATTATCTTGGAGCAGATGTCATAAATTAAAATTTTATCTTATTTACATGGGAGAAATAATATGGAAAATGCTAGATAATCATTTACTGGAAGAAGCCAAAATTCAATCTATCTCCATTAAACTGGTTGAAAATGTGTCAACCATAAGTGTCAAGTGATAAACAATATTTGGTCCTAGTTACCCTTTTCTTTTCTTTTTTTAGTTAAATTTCAGTTCAATGAAATTGCATGCAAACAAAGTAGGTTTGTGCAATGTATCCAAAATGTATTACTATGATGAATTCAAACTGTATCGGACAAAAAGGTTGGACCGCTAACTAACTAGCTATAGACAAGCTTGGGTTCTCAGGAGCTAGGTTCATAGGGGCTTATCTTGATGGAAGTATGGAACTAACAATTGAAAAGAGTTTTCTCAACCATGTGCTTACAGGAAGCCATTGTATAAAATAGGACACGAGTTTGGGTCGCTGGGGTTTGGTGGTCACAATATACTCTAATGTCTTTTCTAAATTGGAAGAGAAATTAGAACAATGTTTGACCAAAACAAGACCCTCTTACAAAGGACTATGGGCATGAGTATGGCTTCATAATTCAATAAGTCTAATAACACAACAAATTTTTTCACATCTATTGACTTAGCAAGCTATAATCGACTTACAATAAAAGTGATGTATTCTACCAAAAAAAAAAAGGTGATGTCAATAGTAATCTCATGTGTTATGTATGAGTATTGAGTATTGTTGAGAAGTTAAAAATGACATAATTGAAAGAGGGAAAAAAATATTAGATTTTGTATCATTTTGGTGGATTAAGAATGAATTACTTAAAGTTAAGTTAAATGTATTAAACAGAAAAAGAAGGTGGCCACAAGATTATCATCTGAGAATAATGACATTCAAATCATTTTCAAATCCAAATCACATGCTGCTCTCATGGCTAGGACCCCTCCCTATTTAAACCTCTCCATCCCTGTTTCCCCCTCCACACATTACTTCAAACAAATTACACATTTATTCTCTTCTCCACTCCTCTATGTCTCATCTATCTTTGTACACACATCAAATTCTAGTTCCTTCATTTGGTTAAAAACACTCACCCTCCTCTTACCTTTCATAACCTGTCTCTCACATACATACTCCAATAATGCCTAACACTTGTCTCAATAATATACCATCAGTGGTTCGAACTTTTGACCATGATGACTTATTTGATCGCTGCTGCATATGGGTAAACGGCCCTGTCATAGTTGGGGCTGGTCCATCTGGTTTAGCAGTTGGTGCTGGCCTCAAAAAGCAAGGTGTGCCATTCATTATTCTTGAAAGAGCTAATTGCATCGCTTCTCTTTGGCAAAACCACACCTATGATCGCCTTAAGCTTCACCTCCCCAAACAATTTTGTCAACTACCCAACTTTCCATTTCCAGAGGACTTTCCAGAATACCCAACCAAACACCAGTTTATCACTTATCTAGAATCCTATGCTAAGCACTTTGACATAAGCCCACAATTCAATGAAACAGTGCAGTCTGCCAAGTATGATGAAACTTTTGGTTTGTGGAGGGTCAAAACCATTAGGGAAACCAGTTCAAATTCAAACCTAATTGGTGATGATCAAGTTGAGTACATTTGCCGGTGGCTTGTGGTGGCCACTGGTGAGAATGCAGAGAAAGTGGTGCCAGAGTTTGAAGGCTTTGAAGAGTTTGGTGGCCATGTCATTCATGTTTGTGACTACAAATCCGGCAAGAGATATTGCGGGAAGCGTGTGCTAGTTGTTGGTTGTGGTAATTCAGGCATGGAAGTCTGCCTCGATCTTTGCAGCCACGAGGCAGAACCATCAATGGTTGTTCGAAACTCTGTAAGTAAAACCATCTCTCACTCTCTGTGTTTCACTGTAATATACCAACAGAGTATAAAGTGGAACAGTAAAATAGAGGATTTGTATTCATATATTCTACGACCACTTTTAGCTTTTCCATGTTCAAATAATAATTGGGTTAATCTTATTTTGGTTCACAGGTTCATGTCTTGCCAAGGGAAGTGATGGGAAAATCAACTTTTGAGTTAGCAGTTTTGTTAATGAAATGGCTGCCACTTTGGCTTGTCGATAAGATACTGCTGATTCTAGCTTGGTTGATTCTTGGAAATGTTGAAAAGTATGGTCTGAGAAGGCCATCCATAGGTCCTTTACAACTCAAAAATAGTGCAGGAAAGACTCCTGTGCTGGACATTGGTGCATTACAAAAAATTAGATCTGGTGAGATCAAAGTGGTCCCTGGAGTCAAAAGGTTCTTCCCTGGCAGGGTTGAACTTGTTAATGGAGATGATATTGAGATTGATTCTGTTATTCTGGCAACTGGGTATCGCAGCAATGTTCCTTCATGGCTAAAGGTGAGAAAATTTTCATGAAATATATAGTTCCCATATTTTATCTCTTTGAATTGAGGTTCTCTGGCTTGGATCCATAATATATACTCCTATATGACAGTTATGGAAGTTGGGCTATTTTTTTAATTTCTTTTTTCGGTTGGATAGTTTATTGGCTGGCCCTTTTTTTGTTTTCTTTTACCATCCTTTTCCTCAAAAAATTGAAACTGCAGTCGTCTTGTTAGTAGTTTTAATTTGTTTGGAGATATCATTGTCTTATTTATGAGCAGAATATAATATAAGAAGGTTCTTCTGTTTTCCACTTGGAGTGGAAGTTCGCCTAGTGACATTACTGCAACGATGGATCTAGTTGTGTTGTGTTGTGTTGTATTGTTCTCTCTCTTTTGGATATCAATGGTGTCAGAAACAATTAAAGTTTGTCGCTTTTTTTCCTATAAATTTTCAATAAGTTTAGTTACAATATTTTTCATAGTTTTTATCTTAAATGTTGACATATATAGTTTATTATGAATTGGTATTTAATAAAAAGCACGGTAAGCGAACTCAAATAAAAATAAAAGTAACATAATCATAACAAACTATGTTAACGGTTGTAGAAAAAAGATATAAAAATTTGAAAGATTGGTTTTGCCATGTCTTTATTGGAATCCTACTAAATTATTCTAAATGTTTTTTTACCTATTTTAAATGAGTCTTTCTTATTTGTGTCTTTATTTTGTTTTAATAGCTATCTGTACAAAAAATTATGCAAATAACATTGTCCTTTCTCATGGAATAATATATATTTTCTAGAGAACAAGGTCATTGGATTGATATTGTTTGTTTGGAATGTTTGTATTGTACAGGAAAATGACTTCTTTTCCCATGATGGGATTCCAAAAAATCCATTTCCTAATGGGTGGAAAGGGAAAGCTGGGCTCTATGCAGTTGGGTTCACAAGGAGAGGCCTCTCTGGAGCATCTTTGGATGCCATTAGTGTAGCACATGACATTAGCAAGAGCTGGAAAGAAGAAACAAAGCAGAGAAACAAAATAATTTTCCGTGTTATATGTTCATTTTTCTTGTGTTCTAAGTTCTCTACACAAACTGATCTCAGTTTGACTTATCAATCTCGAAACCAAGGAAACAAAAATAGACACGCACAAAAAAAAAAAAATCATTCTTATTACAAACAAGTCCAAGATCCTTAAGAAATGCGAAGCGCATCTCCTATGGCGTGCGGCAATAGATTTCTTTCTCTGCTTTGTTTCTTCCCAAAATGTGAAAATAATTGGATTTCTTTTTCTTTTTCTTTTTCTTTCTTTTTTGTACCAAGGAAGATGAGGCTTATTGTTTTTCTTGTTCTAAGATACCTGTACCAGTAATAGATATTATAATTTTACTATTTAAACTTTACAAATTAATACATGAATTTTTTATTTTTTTACTTTTTATTTGTAATTTAATAGTTACAATTATGGGAAAGGAGATTTAAATTTTAGACATCTTAATTGAAAAGACAAAAAAAAAAGAAAAAAAAAAACTAATATTTTTAGTGAAATATTAGAAATTTTTATTGATAGAAATTAAGATGATACCTTAGCTGCTCGAACAACAACAAAAGCAAAAGGGAGATCCTCCAACCAAATCAAGACAATAGCATTAGCCTCAGCCTCAGCATATACTATTTGCCATACTATTAGAATCTTTACAAACAAAACAAAAACAACAATACTGAAATTGGTTACACAAAATACTAATTATCTTCTAGTAAATGGCCATATTAACTGTTTGATTTCGCCACTGCTGCACCACAAATAAAAAGTACAAGCTAGAACTACAGTAATCTTGACACTTATTTATTATTATATTATTAAAGTAACATAAATCATGGTTTTTTACCGAGTCACTTTTTAAACCCTTTTATGATAAAATGGTTAATAAATAATACTTTTCAAACATTTTCTTACCAGTGTATCGTGTGGGGGTATAAAATCCTAATCAAATGGGTAGGGCCTCCTCTCTTTCCCTTTTACAATTTTTTTAGTCGGACCCAGTCCAGATAGCCATTAATAGGACTGATGGGTTCTCTCTCTAAATCTGGTCAGCTAGGGCCCAATATATTTGGTGGACCCCAGGACCACTAAACCAACGACACGTATCTCTTTCAAACTACAAAAAGCCTATGTATAAAAAGGTAATTATGATTTCACTTCCCAAATTATGTGATTTATAAATCAAAAAAAAAAAAAAAAAGTTTGTCACAACGACAACATGAACTTTTAATCCATACACCACTATTCTCCAAGCATGAGATGACCACCTATTACTATTAGGCATAAATATCAACACGATTGAATGCATAACCCTATCCTATTTCCATAGCTTCATTAGAAAAAAAATAGTTTGTCACAACGACAACATGAACTTTTAATCCATACACCACTATTCTCCAAGCATGAGATGACCACCTATTACTATTAGGCATAAATATCAACACGATTGAATGCATAACCCTATCCTATTTCCATAGCTTCTTAGTTCTAATGCAACCTAATAAAATTTCTTTCATTTCCCTTTTTTTATGGGTCAAACCATACCTAAATTTCTTCTATCCAACATGTTCAACTCTCCCGTCTTATCTTTGAACAGTTCTTTTACGACCGTAATCTATGTTATATTATATATTAAAATAGTCTACTATAAGTAATGCACAATTATTTTTACATTAACTTATCACTTTTTTTACATAAATGTCAATCACATTAGCATTGTAACAAAAATTGTAGCACAAAGTAAATGTTGTAATGTTGTATCCAACCTTATGCAGCTAGCTTCTTGTCGACCACCCCCCGCACTTGACCCCCTTTTAGGTAATTTATTTTCTTTTCTAATTTGGTTGATGCATGATAGTATATGAGATCTATTTTTGTTATTTATTGGATATCTCAAAAAAAGTTTTGAATAATTCAATAGTTACAACAGTGGAGGGTAGATTTGAATTTTGGATGTCTTGAGAACACAAGGAAGAGCCAATTAGTTAAACTATAAGACTCTTGGTAAGATGTCTCAAAATATAGTTCTTGTTTAAAAAACAATTGATATAATAACTTCCCTAATTTTTCCTTTAGTTTATTTAAAAAGTCAATAATCATGTTTTACTAGAATTTAAGTTAAGAAGGGTAGTGTTGAATACTACTAATTTTAAAAATAATGTATTGAATGATATTTCCTTAGATTTTTCTAAACAAGCCAAACAATATGGGAAGGAGAGTAATTTTTATGTATTTATGAAAATTATTTGAACTGTTTCCCCCTTTTTCATTTTTCCATTGAAGCTATTCCCTGATTTGTCTTTTTTGTGATGTCATGAGCCACAATAGCTTCTTGCAATGTTTGATCAAGGCACGTTGGCATGGTGTACTTCTACCGTGCAAATCGGGGTTTGATACCAAACTTCTCATCAAGGAGGATAAATGGGGCGATTTAGGTGAGAAAAAACCATACTTTCATACAATATCTTAATTGAGTAATTTTCATGATTTTATAATTAAGGTTTTATTTAATTTTAGGTGCTTTTAGTGTTTTCTTAATAACTGTTAAATCAGCAAATAACAATTCAATTTTTTCAGACTTTATTTTGGGGTAGACTTTTAGCATTTTTTTACTTTATGGATTTAAAAAAGCCTTATCATTCTAAGAGTTTACATCTAACTAAAATAAAATCCAATCATTTCATGATTTCCATTTTACATGACTAATTTAGCTAGAAATAACTTTTCATAATTGCCCTAAAAATGAAAAAGCTTTTGTCCTCTACCAAAGGGAAATTAGAAGTTAAAGACAACCCATATGAGAACCCATGCCATTCAATTGGAACGTATTGAAAAGCTATAACCCAAAAAAAAAAAAAAGATTTTTTATATCCACAAACTAACATATTGAAAACAATATATAAATAAAAATAAAGAAAATGAAACAAAAAAGTTACAAAGTCTATCAATTCTACATAAAAAAAAAGCATTATATTTTGCAGCTCACTCTTTTTGTAATGTGCCTTTTTTTCTTTTTCCTTTTCTAATTGGATGGTTACATTGGAGATGTAGGATTTGAATCTCGAATATTTTCATTAGAAACACCAAGAGGAGGTGTTACATGACTCTCGGCTTTCTTTAATGTGTCTTTACGAAGCAAAGAAATAAATACTGACTACATGAATTTTGCATGCATTCAGATTTCAACATGAATTCTATAACTCCATCTTTGTCAACTCCCACAGGAAGCTCTAAGTTTTACATAAAACCATGCAACCTCTAAGTTAGACATCATTGTTACCGAGAGAAGCTAACACGGGGTGGCCACCACCCACATCGTTTCCTTCTTATTCACAAAAGCCCATTCCCTTATTCATTCCTTTACTGTTGTCTAATGTTGGACTGTAACCTTATACCTTTGGTCTGTGCATTTATAATGTGCTTGCATAAAATAATGTCGTGCACACATACAAAGCATGCACACAGATGTAACACTAGATTTTAAGGTGTCAAGAGGTGAAGCA
Organism: Quercus gilva; assembly: GCA_023621385.1. NCBI lineage: Eukaryota > Viridiplantae > Streptophyta > Magnoliopsida > Fagales > Fagaceae > Quercus > Quercus gilva. The sequence continues at coordinate 32,793,373 of CM042478.1, read as the reverse complement.
ACAAAGTCTTAAAATGACCCTCAAGGGGCAGTGTGTGTGTGTGTGTGTACACACGCACACACACACACACACACACACACACATATTTGTATGTTTTTAACCCTAAAAATCGTTTGGGCTTATTTCAAGACTTTGTTGCTTCACCTCTGGACTCTTAAAACCCATACTTACGAGTAAGCACATGTTGAGTACAAAGTGTGTGTGTGTGTGTGTTGACTTAATTCTTATGACACTTTATTTCAAGACTTTGTTGCTTCCCACTTGACTCTCACTTCAGATTGGTTTACTTACATTAAGGAAAAAGCTACAAAAAAAAAAAAAAAGCTTAATGCATTTTTTGAGCTTTCTGGGCAGCCTTAAGCCCTTTTGGGATTTTTTCAAACACCCATGGAAAACCACATAAAGAGCTTAAACGCCTTAAAAGCTATATATGGGCATTGTAAATGTAAAGCCAGACAACATCATAGTTGGTTAACCCAGTTCTAGGATTCACAAATTGTCTCAAAAAAGGTAATAATCTTTATTTATTTAATATTAGGAACAACCTTTTTCGCTTCCTTTTTGGTTTTTCTGATCCTAGAAGATAGCCATACATTTCCTATTTTGTCTTTTACAACAAAGGGGGATTCAAACCCAAATTCTTTCCATGGACAGAATCAAACAGTTCTACTTTTCCGCAAGGCTTTGACTATATCTTCCAGAGAAAAAAATGATTTCGCTTTCATGGAAGCATCCGATCTTGTCTTCAACATGTAAACACAGTTACTTGTTGGACAACATCTTTTCAATTTCACCATTCTTGTTGTACATATCCACGATTTTCTTTGCATATGAAGGCATGTGCCTATCAGCTCTGCATTTGTTTAAATTTCAAACATAAAAAATATTTTTTCTTTTTTCTTTTTTTTTTGTTTGGGGGGGGGGGGGGGGGGGGGGGGGTGTGTGTGTGTGTAAGGATTGTGCTCAAACAGACTATAAATTCATTACTCATAATAACTTACCTTTCTTTTCCCCATGTGCGGTTTACATTCAAGTAGTTTCGGATGGTATGGTAATCAAGGGAGTAGCGTGCAAATTCCAGACCCTTTGGGCCAATCTGACCAAAAGAACCAAGTCAAAATAAAATCTTGAAGATAGATATTTTCTGTTACTAAAGCAGTATGGAAAAAGGTTCACCAAGTTTAGGATAAAAGCTATCAAATTTCCGATCAACTTTGGGGCAGGCTCAGAAGGACCTTTTCCTGACAAAAACAAGAGACATATCAGCCCAATAGAAGATTAGCAACTTTTGATCTGAATCATATGTTGTCGTGTGTGCATGAAAATTTGTAGATTGCACATTAAGAGGTCCAAGAAACAAATGCAAAATTCTTTCGTTGCCAAGGGGCTGACTTGGCCTTGGCTGCGTACCCATGGGGTTGCCCTGGCCATGTCAGCATGCATGCCTTGGCAGCCAGCCCATTGGGGCTGCCTTGGGTTCTCACGGGTAGACCTTCCAGTCGCGAAACACTTAGAAAACTTTTCAAAACTTTTTGTGTTTAAGTGTTCTGGCAGCCAAAGCCAAGGCAGCCACAATGGGACTGCTGTGAAGGCATGCACGCTGCCATGGCCAAGGCCGCCCCGTGGGCAAGCAACCCTGGCCTTGGCCTTGACCGCTGCATGCCTTGGCCTTGGCTTCGTCCCCGTTGGGGCTGCCTTGGTCTTGCTAGCATGCCCATGGGGGATGGCTCGGATTTGGCTTGGCATATTTCACTCAGGAACTTTAATGAGCTGCATTCTTTGTACACAAAGTACAGGAAAATGTTAGGTATGAATATTCAGTAAGTTTTATGCATTTCTTTTCCTTTATAGTCAGTTCTGGATCCGCCTCTGGTGCTTTGAAGGCTGCTTCCAATGGGTCAGGGTCTCAGAGAGAATTTAAACAAAGGCCGGGCCCACTTGCTTTCTAAGTGAAGTTTATCAGTTATCACCCAAAAAGAAAATGATATTCATGACCACTTACACAATTTGCAGAGCAAGACATTATGAGAAATTGTGCTCCAGAGTCAAGTTTAAATGATGTTTACTACAAATAGTGGAAGATTTCGTACATAAATGAAATGTAAATCCTTCAGAACAAATAGTCCAATATTAATGTCATTCTAGCATCAAGCTCATCTTACAGAATCATACACCTCCAAACAAATGCAATGTTAGAAACTTAGAATATAGACCAAATTATTAAATTCTCAATTTTCTATTAGTTTAAAACATCCATTAATTTATCTTGGTATCAGACTGATGTCGAACAATATCAACTGGGGGATAAACAGGAAAATTGAGCAAAAAAATAAAAAAATGATAAACCCTAAGAATCAGCACTTAGGGGGGCTTGCCTGGAATTAGCTCCAAGCAAAAAAAAAGTTAGGCATCAGTACCAAACAAAGGAGAGCACATTCTCTACTCATAAAATTCTTATTCAAACTCTAGTATCTTTCACCTTTACACGAGCATTAGTTAAATAGGGTTTCAAGGATAACAGTCATATGGAAATATCCAATTAAATTCCATGAAGCCCTCAACATTAAAAACCCAAATTCAAAAAATCAAATCAAATTCTAAAATAAAATCTTAAATGATTTTGGTGCTTCTTGCATCAAAGACTACATGTACTAGATTCTAACATTGTCTCCACTTTACGTAATATTTTTAAACTTAGAAAATTAAAGTGTTGAACCGTTCATCATTGAGTTTGGTTTCAAATGTGGAGTGTTAGCATGTTGATTAAATGATTAAACCCACCTCTTCCTATTATCTTAAGCCTTAGGACAAGTGTTACATTATCATGCAACATATCCAGTCAATGAGCTTATACCTCTGAAGCTCAAGTGCGAGTGTGCAACAGATTCCAATTAATAATAACAAAAACCACAGCACACATACCTAACTTAGCATTATCATCTGCCTTAACAGTCTCCACAACGAATGGTCGTCGGTCACCCTATAGTAGTGTATTTGTTTTAGTAGAATTATCTTAGGATAACTTTAAAGCCAACCAACTATGATAAAGCTAAAAGTTTTACGCTACTAATTGTAGAAGTAATCTCCAGAAGGTTTTCCACCAGACTCAGCATTTCTCTTCCACGTTCATTTCTGCCATTAAAAATTTTAAACAGATGAATGAATTTTAGCTTGTAGAAATGGTGATATACTGGTGCCAGCATGAGTTAGAAATTGAAGTAGCATAGAATGATGATAGCTATCAAGGATAAGCACACACACAAAGGAGGGGAAAAGAATATCCAACGATATTTACCTGACTGTAACATACTGTGGATGTTGTGTCATGCTGATTCCAGAATATTTCGGCACACCCATGTATCCAACCACCAGATCCTGCAATTGGAGAGACATGCGTTATACAACCAATGAAGTTTAGCATTTCTTTCTTGCTGCTGCCTTACAGGACAAAGAAGTCAGATCCAAGGTGAATTCTAATACATGCATGTAACCATGATTCTTGAGACAGGCTGGCAAATTTAATTAGTTATTGAAAAAATGTATCTGACCTGTATTTGTGTATACAGATGTGGAATTGTATAAAACACAAAATTAGAGAAAAGGTTACATGTGTATGTGTGCAATGGGTAAGAGCTTTCCAACTTAAAAATAATATTACGCATAAAAGGTTCCTTAGAATATCCAGATAAATAGATTTTTAAGCATGGAAGACAAAATTGCACAAGACATCCATGGTTAACAGTTGGGCCATGTAAATAGCAAAAATTAATAAGGATTTTATCAAATTCCAAATGGCTAGGAAGAATTTATCGAGGGTTTTCATTTGACATTGTGTTCTGTGTCTATTAATATTTGCATTTTATATGTCTAGAAGGGCTCTTAAACTTTGCCTACATCAAACACTGTCCAATTCATCTATAAAGTCTCAAAATATCAGACATTCATTTTTTTTTTTTTTTATTCAAGCAGGCAAGGTTTCTAGATTTCTCATATACACTAAATTGCATTGTCCTCTTTGAATCTAATTCAGACTTAAACTACCATTATTTAATTAAGACACTTGCCAAAAACTGGATGCTGAAGATACACCCCAGAGATAACAACATCGCTTGACATAATTGAAGCCAGTAAAATGTCTAAAATAAAAAAGGTCTCTCATAGTGCTCTTATTTAGTAAAGAGAAAGTTCAGCAAATATTAAGTATCATAGGAAATGACTTGACGTGGGGAATTTGTCTGCGTGTAATTTCTGGTGAGTTTAGGGTTAGGAGGATTTGTGAAATAGGATTTAGAGTTGTAGAAGAAAGGGTTATGGAGTTGTGTTAGTAATTAAAAGTTGGTTTGATAAGTTATTTGATGGCTGTTTTGTAGAAGAAAATATATGTGGGTTATTAGGAGTTTGAGACTTTTTAATGAAGATTTACTAGGAAGTGATTGTGGCATTTTGGGCTTGAGAGGAACATGCTTTGGATGCGAGTGATAGAGGTGAAGTATGGTTGTGAATGGGAGGGTTGGGGTACCAGCATAGTCCCTAGTCCTTATGGAGTACACCTATGGAAGACTATTAGACAGGGTTGGCCTTCTTTGTCGTGTTAAATTTAATATGATGTTGGAGATGGGTCACGAGTGAAGTTTTGGCAAGACCAGTGGTGTAGGGTGAGTTCTCTTGCAGTATGCTATCCCAAATTATTCAGGATCAGCTGTGAAAATGAGGCAAGTGTGGCAGATCTTATGAAGGTCACCAATGGGATCCTTCATTGGGATGTGCATTTTATGAGGGCCATACAGGATTAGGAGTTGGAGCCCTTGGTGAGCTTCATGGATACCATTTATGGCATGCCAGTAAAGGGGATTGGGGAGGATAAGATCTGCTAGAAACCAGATAAGAAAAAGGGTTTTAAGGTTAGTGGTTATCACCAACTCTTTGGTTGGCACTAATGATCAATCTTTCCCTTGGAAAAGAATATGGAAGCCAAAGGTCCTTCCTAAAAAAGCTTTCTTTGTATGGACTGCAGCCTTGGAAAATTCTGATGGTTGACAATTTAAGGAGAAAAAAGGTATGGATTGCGGATTGGTGTTATATGTGCAAATGTAATGGTAAATCAACTAATCACCTATTGCTTCATTGCTATAGACTTGTGGTCCATGGTATCGAGTTTGTTTGGAATGTGTTGAGTGATGCCAGTGATGCCAAAGTTTGTTGTTGAGTTTCTAGGTTGCTAGCAAGGTCAATTTGGTCATCATCAGAAAGGTTACATATGAAAAGTTGTCCCCCATTGTTTGATGTGGGGTATTTGGAGCGAAAGAAATAATAGGAGCTTTGAAGGTAAAAAAAGAACTATGCTTGATCTCAAGTTATTCTTCTTTAAACCTAATGGATTGGTTGTCAGCTTTGAGTCAAATCTTTATTTTCAGTTCTTGATTGCTAGATTTATGTAATTTTCATAATTGATTGTATACTCCCTATATACTTGGGTGACTTTTTTTTATATCAATATTACTTATCAAAAATAAAAGAAAATATGTGGACTTTTAGGGTTTTGATAAGTAAAAGAAAGGGCTTGCTTTGGAATTGAAAAAAAAAAAAAACATTTTTGTGGTGTCCAGGGGCTGTAAGAACAAAAACTGTAAACAGTACTACAAGAAAGATGTTAGGAATTTAACCCAATTCCTAGATATGCGAAAAATGCATAAAATATGCGCCAACAATCTCACAAGACAAGATTTACATGGCCTACTTTCATGGAGCTGCAGTGATTTCACTATTAACAAATCAATTAAAATATCCTTTCAAGTTTATGCCTCACTTGAGATCCACACCAAATACAATAATATCTCTCTCTAAGAAAAATATAAACTCAATTGGAATCTTCAGTCGCACTCTAAATACAACAACTTCCTGTGGTTGTAGTACCCAGAACATATCCCTAGAGAAAACTCCAAATTAATCTTCTCTTGTGTATGTCTCATGGATAAAGAAATTCTCTCCATCTTCTTTGCTCTCACACGCACAATTTTTCTTTTTTCACTGCACTCACTGCATCACACACTTGGCTGCACTATTTATTTTGCACACTCATGTCTTTCTCTTCTCTTCTTTTTATGCAGCACAACCCTCTCTAATACTTCTTATGCAGCACAACCCTATAAGACAGAACCACCTAAAACTTTTAATCCTAATTGAACAAAGATTCTCACAAGCATTAGCTATTAAAAAAAATTCCTATCTGAGCAGTAGTGATATGGTTTGACTGCCACCCTTGCTTATTATAGCCATAATCACATGTTGGCTGGACCATGGTGCCCACATGCACCCAACAAAAGAGAAGAAGAGAAGAGAAAGGGAGGAAAGAACACACAAAGGCCAACTTAGAACATAAATCCTAATAAAAGTCTAACTTGGAGTTAAAGAAAGTAAAACCTAAGATACTTAGGATCTCCTAGAAAATTCTAGATTCAATAAATTACCAAAAACCTGTAATTCGTAAGAATTGCAGAAATTACATATTTACCATGACTACAAATATGACCATAATCAATAAAAAAAAATGTTTTTAACCCTAAAAGACCCATATATAAACCTTTAAAACCACACGACTTTTACTTCAATTGGACTTCACACATGGACCCCGTAAAATAATTATTGAGTAGCGAAATTTGCAAAGTAATAGCAAACCAATCTTTCATTGTTGAATTAACACAGGCCTTGTAATCATATGATGCACATTGAGATGAATTACTTGTTGAGAAGCAAAACTCACCGCTAAGGCATTTGTGTAGTCAAAACAGCTGCAGGACAAAAAAAATTTGAATAGTTAGATCAATGTTTAATAGTCACAAAACATTTATTTTAGAAGAAAACATCTGATATGGTAATTGTAAGTTATGAAACATATCCTGTATATATAGTCACTGGCTGAAGCAGATTTTCAGGGAGTTCATTTTTAATAATACAGTTATGGCTGTTCCAGTTAGGGGTGTTAAATGGGTGGATTTGGAATGAACATAATTGAGTTTGATATATAAAACTCATTCACCCATTAAAACCTATTTAACTAATTGCTTCTAATCCAAACTCAACCCAACCCAATTATAATGGATAAACCCCAATCCACCCAATTACCCAATTATCAAAATTACCAAAATGCCCCTAAAGTGAAAATGACCAAAGTACCAAAATATTTTAGTTTGCATTTTTTAAATGATACATCAACATTTTAATTTAAAAAAAAAGCCATGTCAGACTGAATTTATAATTTTTTAAAATTTAATTAAATTAATTTTTTAAATCTGAAAATCAGATATTTGTATCTGGGTTGAGACTTGAGAGAGAGAGAGAGAGAGAGAGAGAGAGAGAGAATGATCTGGGTTTAGAGAGAGAGAGAGGGGCTGAGATGTGGCCGGCGGTGATCAGGTGGTTCAGCTTTGGCTTGAAGATCATCACTGATGCCGAAATCTTCATACATCAGAGGAGGTAGGTTCAAATCAAACGGCTAGACCCTTGTTGCTACGGCAATCATTGGATGCAACAGGGTTCATGATCTTGATCCTTGTAACCGGATTTGAAACGACCCTGGGCTCACTAAAATGCTTGAGGTCGAGGGCTTTTTCTGGGATCAGAGCTCAGAGAAGGCGTAGATGCACCATGGAGATTGAGGGTTCAGAGGAGGAGGAAGAGATGGTGAAGGAGGTTTATGGTGGTGCCGGCGAGCGTGGGGTTCTGGGAGACTGGGTTTGAGTTCATGTGGTTCATCGAGTATGAGAGGAGCGAGTGTTTGATTTGATTTGGGAGTGGGATCAGTGGCTTGTGTTGCCATTTGATTTTGCATATCTAAGATTGAGGTTGAAGAGGAAATTAAGGAATAGGAATTTGATCATGCAAAATTTATGGGTTTGCTGGAGATGGATTGGTTACTGTGTTTATGAGTTTATTTCTTGGGTTGATTTATGGTTTGGTTTGGTTTCTTGTTTCTTGTTTTCCTGGATTTTATGGAGATTAAACTTTCTCAGAGACCAAACAGTGCAAAGTAATGAATAGAAAGAAAGAAAAAAGACTGAAATTTGAAAATTACTAGGTGGGCTTTTTGAGTAGACAGATCTGAGAGAAATGACGAAAATCTGAGGAATCTCTGAAGCTTTGAAGCTGCTGAAGCTGTTGGGTTTCCGACTAAAACGTGATTGGAGGCCGAGAAAATGAGGGAAAATAAAAACCCTCGTGAAACACTGAATTGTCTAAGGGCTGGGTTTTTTTATTTTTTTATTTTTTTTATTAATTTTATTTATGGGAAGAGTTGGGTTGAATTTAGGTATATTGTTTTTGGGTTAAATGGTCTTCAACGAGTTTTTAGTTAAAACCCAAAAATCACTCGGTCTAATTGAGTTGATGCCCATTTAACCCAACTAATAATTGTGTGGGTTTGGATTCAATTAGAGTGAGTAGATTTGGGCGGGCAAATGGATTTGGGCTTACTTTGCCGCCCCTAGTTCCAGTGGTGAGTGCAATGATATGCTTGCCTAGAGAAACAAACTTAGGCCTATGCAAGCACCCAACTTTATCATGAGCACTACCAAGATAAGAGACGTGACGGGTTAATTGCACTGTGTCAATGTTTTCATTCAGTATTCCATTCATCTTTTATATAAGAAAGCATTCTAAAGTTGCCATTAGGAATGGCAGCACAGCTTGTTTGGACAGACACCCTTCATGAATCAGTCAAACCCTTGATCTTGCTTAGATGATCACTTTTTGACACTTATAACTCAATTCAACCTTCACAACAATAAAAAGGGAAAATTTGCATGAGTTTTCCATTATTATTATTATGAGCGCTGACTAATAATTTGAAGTGATAACTAACAGACTTGAAGAAATTACCTATAGCAAGAAGGAGCAATAACATCAACCAAATCATTTGCTGGTAGACAGAAATAAGGAACCTGCTTTAGTCAAAATTTGAACTGGATGAAGCAGCATGATTGTGATTTGTAAGGCCAAACTGAAAATATGTGGATTGTCTTACCTCTTCAATATGACCGTCCAAATGCTTCAAATGAACCTATCAAAGTACAAAAAGAAAACTTCAAGGAATATTATTTCTAAAAGTGAACCAACAAGCTATATTTCAACTTTTTTTGTTTTTTTTTTGGGGGGGGTTGGGGTTGCGATTTCAACTTATGTCATGTGCCCTTTAAATGGCAAGGTTGGCTGCAAAAATGTCATTGGTAAGTTACACACATCATTTGGATCTTAAACCCATGAACTCGCCCACCATCCTAAACTTTAAGGGGAGGAGATGCCACTTGAGCTAGCACATTGTTCATTTCTCTTAGGCATTTGAATCACAGTGAGACTCTTCTAAAGAACGAAGTATGTGCTTCAATGATAACTAAGTGATTTATATATTTGACTCAGCCACCTAAATGCTCAATAGATGCTAATGTTAAAACTCCAAAAGAAAGAATCTCTTAGCACAAACCTTGTAATCTTGCATAAACTCATAATGAAGAACTGTTTCTGGTTCACTACTTGCAGCCTTTAGAAACTTATCCAGTCCTTCTCGAGTTCCATTATCAACTGTGGGATACAAAATTTAATTATTATTCAAATTATTTTTCAAGTGCTTTGGGTGACTTGAATAATTTTATATTAGAAAACTATAGCTCATGTATTAAATATAGGACAAACTTTAGCTACAAAATTTGTTGTAGCCTAAGGCTGCAACCTTACTCAATAAAATAAATATTACTACATATTTTAAAAATCTAACAGTTGAATTATATGTTCTTTATGCCTTTAATTCATATGTCAAATTTTGTGTCAATTGAATATTATTTACTATATGATCTATAAGCTTATATTTTATGCATAATTTTAAACTACAAAAACTTGCAATTTAAACAATTTATTGATAACATAGTTATTAATCTTTAATTTTCTAGAAATTTTGCAAGTATGGAGGATATAAGAAGAAAATATAATTCAATAATGGATTTGTCAAAATTCACCTCTAATAAAAAAATATTGAGTAAGATTGTAACCTTAGGCTACAACCGAAATTGTACTAAACTTTGTCCTTAAATATATTGATTACAAGATAAGATACATTTTCAAATCTCATCACAAATGTCACCCACATATGCCCGTTGGGTACATAAAATGAAATTATATGCCCGGCAGGTTCCAAGTGCAAAACTTGCTTCAACACCCAGTTTCAAGGCACAGGGGCAAGGTGGAATGTATAATATTTTGACTTTTCAACCTCACAAATTTACCAAACCATCAGACAGTACGTTCATGTATCAAATTTACAAATTGCTGACTCATATCTAACATGATATAATGTCCTTTGCAATATCTACATCTTTTGGGGGGCCTAGAGTAACAGTTTTCTGACATATAAAACTATAAAGTTGACAAAATATAAGAAGAACAAACTGAATTTGAATCTATTACCACAATTAGTGCCTAATACATAGAGCTTTTCCAAATTCAAGTGGTGCTCCACAGATCTTAATGCTGCAGTTTAAGAAATTACTCTGCATTACAATGGGTATAAGTCACAATAGAGAAAACAGACAAAAATAGAAATTCTCAGATCATATAACGTGCCATACCTTGCACTTGGCAACCCACACCACAGAAAAGAAGACGTTTTACACCTGCAGCCTGTTGTAAGGGAGAAATGAATATTTGACTCACTAGATTTTTGAAGCAATATATAAAATTGAGCTTATAGGAGCTGCCATCTAGAAAATAAGATACTCTTAAACAAGTCAGCATAGCACATACACACGTGTAATAATAACCAAAAAGGAATAAAATATGCCAATACTTTCCCATCAACCTTGCCAAAACAGACTGAAACATGTCAATATTGTAACCATTTAAGAAGAAATGATCTATGCTAATTGTCATGTTGATCTCTCCATGAACACTAATATTTGCAAATGAAGAGCTAGAACACACTATTATTACTATCTGAATCAACAAAGGAAAATCCTCACATTAAATGAAAGATTAATCATGTTCATCATGCTCCTAGTTACCGTATTAAGAGTGACAAAATAGTAGAAAAGTTAAAAATAAATAAATAAACATAACATTCACCTTCCTCAGTCAGAATGATTATATGCCTTCTAAAACCTGAGTTTCTAGAGAAATCCTGCCTTATTTGTAGCTTAGTACTCACCCTACGTTTGTTTCCAATAAGCACCTTGACCATGATCATTCATCTCCAAAGGTTCTTTCTTTATATGTATGTGTGTGCGAGTAAAATAATTTTCAAGAAGTATGCCAAGGGGGTACCAAGCACACAAGAAGAATATAAGAGAGGAACAGTACATTAAAATAAGAAGCTAAAATTAATAACTAAAACTGTAATGAATCAATAAAAACCAAGAAATGTCTCCATTAAAAAAATAAAAAATTTATACATGCAACAAGGGATGGAAGTTATGATATGATTTGGCCCTAAAAAATAAAATGTTAAAATCATGCTATGACATATGGAAAGTTGTAGGATTTCAGTAAATCTAAGAAAACAGTAAGTTTCAGTTCTCAAATCAGATTGGTGTTCTTATATAAAAAATGCATTTAAAAACCAAGAATAGATGTCAAAAGCACAAGGAAATAGTAATAAAAAAAAAAAAATTGTCACCAATCAAAGAGAATACCAGTCACCTCAACAAGGGCAAGGGTATTCAGATTAGGAGATAATGTTGGCTTAACACCTTTAGCAGCTAGAACTTCTTCTGGTGTCCTATTGTAAATAAAAATAAGATGTAAGCATTATATTCTGATGAAAAGGTAAGTAAACAACCAAAATAAAAACTCTCAACTGACTATGTTAAGAGACTAATAGTATCTTAGATCAAAGTGTAAGTCAAAAGAGCTAGATGCAAACCTTGCTAGTACAGGTCTAGGTGTGAATCTGTCCTCTGGATCACTGTCGTAATCAAAATAACATGACCAAAGAAGTCCAAAAATTAATATACATTAAAAATGGCATTGATAATCAATAAACACCAACATTAATTCTACCATCCACAATTTTAAATTTGTATCACTACCTTTGCACACAAATGACAGCTTCTACCATGCCTGATTTAAGCATTTCAATTGCAATAGTTGTTACTACCCCTGTCCACTGAGCTCCTATAATCATAGAAAGTTCAAAGAAAAATTAAGTTAAACAATACTTCAATTGGCCCAAAATTCTCACAGAATTCACCTACAACAGAAATGAAACTAACAGATAATAGTTTACGTAAAAATGTAGCATATGTCTGCATAAGTTCAACCAAAGAAAAATGCAAAACCATACTTCACTGTCAAAGAAACCATCAAAACTGATATAGAATACACAAAGAAACTTTCACATAAAATCTAGGCAAAATTACACTTTACCACCCTAAATTATATTCCATTTTACACTTTGCCCCCTGAATGATCGAAATGCATGATTGTTCACCCAAAGTTATAACTCTGCAAATGGGGTATAGTTTAGGGTGGAAAAGTGTAATTTCCCCTAAAATATAATGTCTTTTTTAACTAATCGGTGACATTATATTTAGACAGTGAATTAAAGACACATTAAATAAGGTTAGGGAAGCCAACACCGGTCACCCTTGACCCTATATTGACGTTAGTCTGGCCTCAAAAAGATTTGTACCATCCAACATGCTTTCTTCCATATTTTCAAGTCATAAAAAGATGTATGGAAATTAATGCCTCATAAACAAAGCTCAAAAATGATATTAGTAGTGTTAACATAAAATCTTGTTTATAACACTGACATTAATTTGAAAGCTTCAACTCAAAAAGAGACAAGATGCATGATGTCTCAAATGGATATTATGAAAAAGATTAATAATAAACGTAACACTTGCAGAACTGACTTTGTGCTTCCTATAACTAAAACTGCAGTTCTATAAAACTATATAACAATTAAAATCATATTAAATAAAAATGCAAAAAATAAAAGTATGATTTTAGACAAGATTTGAATGAAAAAATATGTTTGGTAAAATGGATGCCTAGAAAACCAGAATAAATAGATAGAATCAACAGATGGTTTGAGTCGTTCCTTGTGAAAAAGAAAAAACTATGAGAACGCATATAGTGTTCAAAAGAATCCCTGCTAGCTATTCTCGTTAGAGCACTATATATCCTCCACAATTATTCGCATCATGGACAGATGCCTTTTTTTCTTTTTTTTATTATTTATTTTTATATTTTAAGATATTTGTCACAAGACACTATCAATGGAAAAGGGTGGCAAAAAAAAAAAAAAAAATACTGCCCTTTTGAATTATAAGATAGAAGAGCAATACTTCTCCATCTGTATATGAATACAAATTAGTATAATCCAAGTAAAGATAGCAAGTTAAAACCAATTCAAACCTCATATGACCTAGTGTACACTAAATGTCAAAATCATTATACTTGAAATCTCAAACAAGCTGTTTGTGCATCAAGATTCAAGAGGAATTAAGAAACCCCCAAAATGAGACAGATAAAAGAATAGTAGGAAATCAGAAAAGAAACAAAAAATAATTACCTTCTACAGGCTTTACTTTACGAGCATACAGCAGTTCCTTATAGACCCCTAAGTATGTCTCATCTAAGGAACTTGATTTCCTCCCTCTACCATGCACTATGGGTTCCAATTCCTGAATGGTGAAAAGATTAATACAAGGCTTGAGTAACAAAAAATTAATTTTTTATTTAATTAAAATAATTATTCATAATTAAATATCTAAAGCAAGTGTATCAAAGCAACAACTCAAGTTTGATAGAATTAACAAACTATACTGATTTACTAAAATGCTAAACTAGAAGTTGTAGAATGTAGTTAAAACACTCAAAAGTTTCAAAATTTTGGTATTGCAAGTGTAGATTGAGATTTAGTAACATCAGATCTAATAGTTCAAATATGATATCAAAGAGACAATATAACTCACAGACCTACAATAGCCTCAGTCCCAAGAAAATATATATCAGAAAGCCAATTAAATGATTAAATTTACCCATTATTATCAGCTTAAGCTTTTGGGAGATATAATAATTTATCATGGTATTAGATTAGGTGATCCTAAGTTCAAACCTTGTCTCTACTCTACCTCCCATTTTAAAATAAAATAAAATTCCACATGTTGGGCCTAAAGGGGAGTTTGGGCTCACACCTGAGAGAGATTATTAGAATAATGGGAACAACCATTAAATTCACACCTTCCTATCAATTTAAGATTTTGAGAGAAGAGGTATATTACCATCATACTCTTTTATTTAAATGACTGGTCATATGAACTTCAATAGTGATGATTGGACATTAAATTCTTGTAATTAAATAACTGGTCATTAGAACTTCAATGGTGATAACTCAAGGGCATTCAGGTGTTGGGATTGGGCAATTCAGCTTTAGTTCCCCCAATCGAATTTAATCTTCAATTTGTTTTATATAGCTTTCACAATGAGTCCAATAAATTTTACATACATAGATTAATTTACATCCTAATCTTCAGGGAATAGTACCATAATGAACCCGAGTCATGACATGCATAAAAACCTACTCAAGAATGAAGAAGAGGCATCTCAAAGGCAACTGGTGCAAAATAAAGGACCTTATGCGCAAAAGAGCCAAGAATGCAGGGTCACACTAACTCCTTATTACCATTTCTGGTAATAACCCAAAGTGTTTTGCATAAATTTGTAAAGATTACATCCAAAAATGATGAGTTTGAACCATCAATATGTAACTCCCTATCGACATTCTAATTCTTCCTATATAGAACAAATGAAGCAATGCTAGTTATAAGTAATGCCCAAAATCCAATTTTGCAACATTAATTATGGTCCAAGCTTCAAGTTGAAAATGACCCAGCAGCTACTTTAAAATTGATGCATTGTCGGTTTAAATATGGATTTTTATTTATTTTTTAATTATGTCTTCCCCCAGTGGCAATACACAAAATTATATTGTAAATATGAAAGACACATTTGTTTCCTCAGTGCAACATGCATACAAACAGTGTACAAATGTGAAAAGAAGATGGCCTCTCTTTTATCCACTTTCCTTTTCCCTTAAAATGTAAAATCTAAACTCTCAAGAAAAGAACTGAAAAATCAGATTGTGAAAAGTAAATTGCGGCCTAAACTTTGAACCCACGTTGACCCATCAGCTAATTTAAGTAAATAGAAAACTGGAATTGGTGCATTGCTAGTTCCTATGAGGCAAACTTTTAATTGTGTTTTCATTTTTCACCCCTTAAATATAGAAAACTCCATCACCATGCGTAGAAACACTGAATAAATGTGAAAACACACACTTATACATGAAATGTGCCCTTCTAAGAATTAAATACATTTATTTTTCCCTTATAAAGCAGTGGCAGTGCAGATAGGAAGTGAAAGATATGTTTAGTTAAAAGTAAACGGTTGTAATGGGTTTTTGTCCAAATTGGGATATAATTAAAGAGCACTATACAAATGATTGAATGAAGAACATAATTTAAAAAGTGGAAATCTATGATTAAAGGAGTAATGTAATTAAGAAAAGCAACTTACTTCAATTTTAGACATGCCATCTCCCAAGAAAGCACAAGCATTCTTGACATGCGCAATGTAATACGTATCACACAACCCGCAGTGACTGCATGACCAAAATTGAATCAAAACATGTTAGAATTATGGTTAAGTCATTAAATTCACCAATTTCCCGACAGCTTAAGCTTTTGGGACAATCGGTAATTTATTATGGTATAGAGTAGGGGACCCTGAGTTTGATCACAACTTAAAGCTTTTGGTACGATCAGTAATTTATCAAAATAAAATGAGGAAAAGATATATAATATTTGTATTAACCTGCAATGATCTTTGGCCGGGTAGGTGCCTCCTGGAGGAATGGGTCTGGAACGTTTTCTCCAGTCTTCTCTCAGCTTCACCGACTTTGAAGACTCTGAGTTCCCATCTGTTCCCCACATACATAGTCAATTAGTCATATATATATGCATGCATTGAAAGTGGAAACAAACACAGAGAGAGAGAGAGAGAGAGAGAGAAGAGAGTTTTGGAGTACCTTTAGAGGGAGAGGAAGAAGCATTAATGGAGAGTGAGAGAGGAAGCGAAGAGAGCTTGGAAATGAATAAAGACATAGCACTAGCAGCGCCAAGAGAGAGAGTGTGGGAGCTGGAAGTAGACGAGAGTAGAGGGTGGTTGTGCACCACAGATTAATTAATGCATATATAAGGATTTGGTAGGACCCATGTTTTTTGAGATACTTTCAAAATATCAATTAATTTTTGACGTTGGTAAAAATTAAACATTAGATCTCTCATTTTATTATCTAAAGTTAACTAAAACCTATTGTAGAACCCATATTGGTATTACTTTAAGCCTCTATAGGAAAAGAATATAAAATGTATGAAAAAGTTAATTTTTAATATATATATTTTTTTGTTTGGATGTTTTAATAGGGAAATTATTATGTAATCCTGTAATACCATAAATACGTACTTTCTCCTTCCACATGAATGGTGAGTTCTATTAATTAAATTTATAGGGAGATTTATTATTTATGTAAGAGGTAGAACTATGCATTTGTAGTACTCCGAGAGTACCTAATAATTTTCCGTTTTAATAAAGCTTTGTTAGGAGTTTGACTATGAGATAATAATATGGATAAGAGGTAACACTCACTATTCTTTATTCTCTTAAAATGAAATGGGAGGAAATAAAATTAGATTTAATGAATTTTTATTAAAACTTTTAAAATACTCCTAAATATTTAGTAATTTTATTTTAAAATAAGGGTCTAATAATAATATTGTCATAAAATTATTTTATCTATTTCCCTTTACATCCAAATACATATTTACTTAATTCCATTACATTTCTTTCTTTTCCATTCATTTCTTTTACTTAACTAAATTACATTTTATTACATTTATTTATGATCATTCTATTCCATTTCATTATATTCTTTTATAAACTCTCAAATGAAGGCTAGTCTCTTTTTTATTTTAAGATAATTATATAGTCAAGAATGGAGTTTATAAGCGAGATGTTTTCGATGAAAATACTATAGCAGTTAAACTAAATTTTTACCCACACCATTTGGGCAAGTTGATACCTCTTCAAGTACTAAATGCTTGGGGAAGAAGTAGATGGCGTGGATTAGAGCTAGGGTAGGGCATATTTAATATGTTAGTATTTTTAACTATTAGAAGAAAAATAAAAATAAACTACAAGATTCTTGGCATTTATGTCATTCTCCTCATAATTACAATTTATTATACCATTTGATGTGTTGCGGATGTGCCGAGTATTTTGAAATATGTTATTAGAAAATAATGTCATATGACATTAAAAAGAGAGAATGATTAAGAATATGAACAAATTTCTTTTTCTTTCTTTTTTTCCTTAAGAGAAACAAATCACTTTAGTGAATTGACGAATAAATAATTTTGAGCAAGATTTAGGTACAGCACTTAGGTCCTGTTCCTTAGGTTCTCCTTTTAAGATTTTGCCATGTGAATTTTTCCTTATAAGATGGAAGTGTATTTTTTAGTTAAGTAGTTATATGACTCAATCTTAAGTGGGGAACGTAAAGAATAATACCTAAAGTATTGTACCTAAGTTTTGTCCAATAATTTTTAAGTGTACAATTATCTTTGGGTAAAACTTAGCTACATTTTCTTGGGTGCAATAGATTAGATTCCCAATTAAATTTAAACACATGGTTGTATTAAATTTCATTACCATTAGAAAATATAACAAGGTTTATGTTTCATTGGTCAATGCAACTATGTGCTTGAATTCAATGGAGAAATCTAATATGTTATACATAAGGAATTATACCAAAGCTTTACTCATTATCTTTATATACTTGATTATGTGTGGTTAAATTTGTTTTTAACTTTTGTTGTACATTATTTTAATTGTTGCCAAAACGGCTTGATTTAAGCAAGAATGTCATATTCTAAATCAATTGTTTCTTATATAAATCTTATAAAAATAATCATAAAAATATATTATATAAATAATTAATACATGAAAATAAATGCATTTACCCTATTTATTCTATGTTTAACACAGCAAAAATTTTGACGACTATAATGTTAGTTATATATATATATATATTATGTCAATAAAAAGAATTTAAGATATGTAATTTTTTAAAATTAATAAAAGTAAAATTATAAACATATTATTTTAGTGAATTAAAAAATTATTAATATTTAACTAATTTAAGCATACAACAACAACAAATTCTTAGTCCCAAATTTTAGGGCCAGCAATGGATCCTTAAGAAATTAGTTAAGGTCAGCCACATGTATTAATATTTTTCTTTCATTCTATTTTAGCCACATGTATTCTTTTCTTTCATTCTATTCTATCTAAAGTTATACTCTCTATCACTTCCTTAATGGACATATCATTTTCTACTACTTCTACTATTGTTACTTTTGGTCTTCCTATTCTTTTCATTCCCTCAACTTGAATCAACTTACACTTTCTTATCGGTGTATCAATCACTCTACTTTGAACATAATTAAACCATCTCAAGCAACTCTCTCTTATCTTTCATTAATAGGGTTACCTCTATATATCTCTAAGCAAATTTTCTCATTTCGAATCCTATTTTACCATGTATTTTTTACATATCCATCTTAATATTTTCATTTCAGCAACACTACAATTATTTATATATTTTTTATTGTATGTGTTAATAAATTTGTTTTTGCCTTTTGATGTGTGTTTTTTTTTTTTTTTCCTTAAAATAAAAAGAATTTTTTGCCCAAAAAAAAAAAAAAAAAAAACTAAAACTAAAACTAGACATAAGGAATAATGTCATATTCCAAATCAGTTTTTTTATTTTTTTTATTTTTTTATTACAATTTTATATAAATTTTATAAAATAAACATATAAATTCATTTTATATAAATAATTAGTGCACCATCTATAGATAATCAATACATGAAATTCAACGCATTAATTACCCCATCAACACATGACAATAAATTAATACATGGACATAAATATTTTAATTTTTGATGAGTTGGAAGGTTAAATAAAGAGAATTCTCATTCCTTCTTTAAGGGATGCACCACTTGCCAGAAGGCCCAAAACCTTAGATCATTATGACTAAGGTTCTTGATTTTATATAGATAGTTGGCTAGATATTCCAAAATATCAAATGCAAGATCATGGAGTTGGCAAAGCTTGGTGAAATTGCAAAATGGTGTATCAATGGTAGCGGAATTTTGGAGTGGAACAAAATTATCCCAATATAAGTAACTTTCTGTCAGGCTTGACACAAGTACTGAAGCAGCTATTTTATTTTATTTCACTGTGAGGAAAAAGGCAGAATGTAGGTGGGGGTAAAGCATTAGGTTTCAATAGAGATTTAAACATATTTAAATATACAATTAATATATATATATATATACACACACTCAAATTGTATATATTGTAATATTAATAGTTGAGACTATTGTCATGTTACACTAGAGTAACTTGGCACATGCTTCTCAAAAAAAAAAAAAAAAAAAAACTTGGCACATGGTTGCTCGTCAATTTCTCAATATATTGTGCTACAAACCCATGAATAAAACTCATCCTTAAAAACCGGCTTGCAAAGAGAGGATACCCAACAGCTTACATATATATGTATGATTAAGCTTGCATTTAAGTTAGATTAAATTTGCAGCCTACAACAATACTTACCCATCAATTATGAGAGCATCATCCATTTAGGAAGACATGCTATGGTTAAAAGAAAATACTACCTAAATTATATAGGGCAATACAACCCACTAATCTACTATCTTTTCCATGAATGCCATTGTGAAACTGAAAGTGCCTACAAAGGTAAGTTTCTTCATTCGGACTATGGTGTTTGGGAAAATTTTGATTGTTGATAATTTGCAGAGGCAGCATGTTGTTGTGGTGGATTAGTGTTGTATGTGTAAGTAGAATGGGAAGACTATTGATCACCTACTCCTACATTGTCATGTAGCTCAAGAGTTATGGAATATGGTGTGTTCACTATTTGGGGTTTATTGAGTAATGTCGCATGATGCTGTGGAGCTTCTAGCTAGCTGGTCAAGCAATTTCAACAGACACAAAATTACAGTGATTTGTTGGCATAGACTTTTGAAGGGAATGAAAATAAATTGACTTGAAACTTTCTTTTGTTCAAACTCTGTTTGAATGGGCAAATGCTTCAAATATTTCTACCTTTAATTTTTGCATGATTTACTTAATTATTGTACTTTCACTACTAGTTTGTTTAGATATTTTGTTGTTTCTATAGCACACTGCCTACGTGCCTCTTTTCAATTGTATTTTTTCATCTCTTTTTCAATGAAGTTTCTCATCAAAAATAGAAAATATTAGCTATGTAACTACCTAGCCTAAGGTACTGCAATTCTACAAAAGACTTACAACTATTTCTAACTTCTACTTCTACTTCTACTTCTACTTACTATATAAAAAGTGTCAATAGCACTTTCTACAGTGCTTTGGTTTAGACAAGTATTTGTCTTTTTGTGAGTCCAAACTGTGCGTTTTGTTGCAAAAAAAACAAGAGCCAGGTTGCAGTGAGAGATCAAGACAAAACTTGATGTAGGCGTGTCTAAAGTGTTTTTGGCTGAGTCAATTGCTAAGGTGTTGCTTTGTTGGATCTGCTGTCAAATGTACCAACAATGAGCAACACCGTTTAACGAGAGCTGATCCTTTTTTCTTTTAAACATCCATATGAAGTTGTGCTACAATGCACGCATTCATACTAGTTTTCTTTGAGCTCGTTTCCATTTTTTATTTTTTAAAATATTTATACGTGGGTGATACAGTATTTATACTAAGTTACTAACACAATAAATTTTTACAAAATTTTCACAATTGTCAAGGTTTTAATTTCTCATAGATCAAAATAAAATATAATAAAATAATAAACTGGCCAACCATAACTAAAAATAAAGCTTTTGTGAAAACTGTTATGACATTTTGATGTTATCACAATATTTTTACAATTGCTAAGGTGTCATTTGCTTATAGATCAACATAAAATAATAAAATTCCATACAAAGATGTGTCACAACTTAAAATAAAAGTATTGTAATAATGTGATATTTTGTTGTTGTCATAGTATTTTCACAATTAGGTGTAAGTTTCTTAGAGCTAGCATTCACATTAGCTCATGCAAAATGGCATAAGAGCCAATTTTGCTCAATCAACCCCAAAAGTCATCCACAACAAAGTTATGCCTTTATTGTGCCAAATGCATTTTAGCTATAGTACTTGTACAAATATACATCAGCGTTGTTGTGAATTTTAGTTTTTATTATTTATGTACATTTTTTTTAGAATAAAGGAAAAGAGTAGATGGTGGTTTTGTTGTTATCACAATATTTTCACAACGACAGAGTTATCGGTTGCTTAAAAATCAAAATAAAATAATAAAATATCATACTATGACCTACCACAACTTAAAATAAATGTATTATGAAAATGTGACATTTTTGTTTTTGTCATAATATTTTCACAACTGTAAAGGTGTAAGTTCTTTATAGGTCAAAATAAAATAAAATAATAAATTATTAGATTGGGATTGAACGCAATTGAAAATAAAGATATTGTGAAAAAAATATTGTGACATTTTGTTGTTGTTACAATATTTTCACAACTACAAAGAGGTAAGTTTCTTATAGGTGAAGATAAAATAATAAACTAGACCAAGACCCATAACAACTAAAAATAAAATTATTGTGAAAATATTATGACATTTTGTTATGTCTCTAAACTTTTTTTGGTTTAGTCAATTTTTGTGAGCCAAAATTCGTTATTTCATGCACAATTTTTTGAGGCTGGCTTTTTTTTATTTTATTTTTTTATGCATCAACATAGTTTCACTGAGGAAAAAAAAAAAACAAACAAACAAACAAACAAACCACTTCCCCCTTTATGTTTAGGTTAGTTCACAATTTCCCCCCTAAAATTTAAAACCAAGCAATATTTGTTCCTTTATATTTAGGAAATAATTGAATATCCCCTATTGTCTCTCTCAATTAAACCCTAACGGAATCTTATGATTCCTATTGTGCAATGTCTAAACTACAACCACTAAATTTTAACATCCCAAAAATTTTCTTTACATATTTTGAGTTTTATGTGGTAGTCATGCCTGGTAAGTTGAGATAGTAATATAGATTGTTCTATTTGTTACTCAGAAAACACTGATTTAGTAGAGTTTAATCTTCTAAAATTACAACTTTATATAGTTTGATGACACACAAGCCTTTTATTATCCTTTTAAAAAAAAAATTATTTTCATACTTAAAAGGGTGTTTATTAAAAACTAAATAAGCTAAACACCGTAGCTAGACGCATGAAATGTAAGTTGATAAAGAATGGAGTATAAATAAATAACTTTATTGTGGATGGTTGTAAGTATTTGATGAAAAATTTCAATTGCATATGATATCATTCATTGCGAAAATTCAAATACTGTGACAATATCTAAGCAAAACTCAATTACTAATTGTTGGAAGATGAAATTCATTATCATTTTTAGAAATTTTTAGTGAACTATATTTATTATCATTCCTAGAAATTTTTAGTGAGCTTTTAATAGATATTCATATGTTAAATAGCTATACTAAGTTTCTATGTAATCAAAATTCTTATATGAATGATATTAATATTGTATAATAAACATATTATAGTACATGGTTTCATACTTCTTCAAACAAAAGTTCTATTTTAAATTTCTCACTCAAGGAGTGGCACGTGTACATACTACCCAAACTTGTAATATATACAAACCAGTAAAAAGGCAAAAGTTCCATCTAAAAGTGATTTTCCTTCAACATCTTACTCTATCATTTCTTCCACACAAAGAAGTGCATCTTACTATAACTAATCCCTTTGGGAGTACATAACGAACTCCATTGCTCCATATTCACCTAAAAGAAATTACTAAAAGGCAAACAAACCCTGGAATAGATGTATAGAAGGATATTAACAATCATTGACCTGTCACACCAAAGAGACATTCGTGCGTATACAAATATTGGTGAAAATTGTTTAATAAAATGGAATTTGGAGAAAATGTCTAAAATTCTAAGCTTTTCTTTCAAAATATAATTTTCGTGGTCACACTTCCAACATAAACATTTAATTATTTAACTATTTTTAATTATCAATATTAGTCAAAATTTTTTTTGAGATATCCAAAATTAAAAACTTTAGGCATATGAAGAAGCAGCAAAAGTTTATTTGTGAACCTTTTGTTGTTAATCAAAGTAATTGTAGAACTACAAACACCCCCCCCCCCCCCCCCCCCCCCCCAAAAAAAAAGACACACTCTCTCTCCATCAAATAAAGAGGGCAAAACATTTAACAACCAGAAAAGAGTAATTTCAACTTTATCACCGCAAAATGGTCTCCTTATTAAAATTAAAATATAAAAATAAAAACTTAGTAACATGCCTTAGTTATTTAATGGCTACTGTAGGGACTCAATTTGTAATGGACCCATCACAATAAAATTTGTAGAGTGTGGGTAGAAGGGCTTGGCACCAGCAAAGCAAGCAGTCGGATGACATAAAATTCATAAGAATAAGAACAAGAGAATTTGACTAAGTCTTTCTAAGGGTATTCATCATCCCTTTGGTTAAGTGTTTGTGAGGATCCTTATAATAATTTTGACTAAGTGTTTATGAGAATTATAGCAATGATTTTTGTTGGGTGTTTATGAAGGAAGTTTATCCTCGGACCGATCCGAGGATCTGGTCCAAGGATCCCTTTACCTGGAACGGACACATATCAGGATTGTCTTTTTCTTTTTTCTTTTTTTCTTTTGGCGGGGGTCTATCTATTATATAGTCCCTCCTTAGTTAATCTCTGTCGTCCATTTATTAATCATCCAGGTCTATACTTGAGTGCCTGTCCCATTAGCTGCCTTTGCAGGCCTTCTGTTAGTTGAAGCGACCAAAACATCTCTGTTGGCTGGTCAATTCATCATTGATGTGATTAGAATACCGGTGGCATGCATTTAATGGGGGGAGTGACACCCCTTTTTCTTAGATGTTGGTACGCCGAGGATATGGGCCTCCTCGGCGAGGCCCTAAATGACTTGGGTTTCGTCCATTCATCCTCGGATTATGCTCTCTCTCTCTCTCTCTCTCTCTCTCTCTCTCTTTTGGCATGGACTTTGGGCCTAATGTGGAGTGGGCTGGAGTTACCAACAATTTGGGGCCCCACAATAGCCCCTCAAAATTCTGCTGTCTGACCTTTGGGAGGGGAGGAGGATTTTGACGTTTCTCGGACCTATTGTACTGGCCTGTCGGATCCTATCTTCCTATCAGTGTCACAATTTTTCAACTGCCCTTGCAACTGTCTTTTGCACAAAGGGCCCGCCTGAGGAGTTTTTCCTTACTTCTGTAAATCTTCTTCTTTTTCTTTAATCTATACTCTTTAGCCTGAGTTCCTTGCTAGTTCTTCCAGGTTTAAGTTGCTGTGTTTTAGCGTTCAGCTTTATTTGGTTTTCGTTCCTAGCAGGGCTCACTACTTAGCCCAAAAGGGGTTGGCTCTATCGTAGGCTTGGGCCTACGGTCAGCATAAAACCCTGGTTACCTCCGTTGCCTATGTCGTCCTATAGTGACTAGTTTCTTCAGAGGCTAAGGTCCGAGGACCAAGCAATGCCCAAGTTCTGTCTAACACTTAGCTTTTTGTTTTTTTAGTAACTTTCTTTAAGTAGTTAGTTTCCCCAAAGGCTTGGGTCCGAGGACCATACAATGCCTAGGTTTTGTCTTAACTCTTAGTTTTTTGATTTTTTGATTTTTTAAGTGGTTAGTTTCCCCAGAGGCTCGAGTCCGAGGGCCATACAATGCCTAGGTTCTGTCTAACTCTTCATTCATAGTCTGAAGTAGCTGGTTTCCCTAGAGGCTTGAGTCCGAGGACTATGCAATGCCTTGGTTCTGTCCAGTACCTAGTTCTTTGATTTTCTAAGTGGTTAGTTTCCCCAGAGGCTTGCGTCCGAGGACCATGCAATGCCTAGGTTTTGTCTAACTCTTCATTCATAGTCTGAAGTAGCTGGTTTCCCCAGAGGCTTGAGTCCGAGGACCATGCAATGCCTTAGTTCTGTCCAGTACCTAGTTCTTTGATTTTCTAAGTGGTTAGTTTCCCCAGAGGCTTGGGTCCGAGGACCATGCAATGCCTAGGTTCTGTCTAACTCTTCATTCATAGTCTGAAGTAGCTGGTTTCCCTAGAGGCTTGAGTCCGAGGACCATGCAATGCCTTGGTTCTGTCCAGTACCTAGTTCTTTGATTTTTTAAGTGGTTAGTTTCCCCAGAGGCTTGGGTCCAAGGACCATGCAATGCCTAGGTTCTGTCTAACTCTTCATTCATAGTCTGAAGTAGCTGGTTTCCCCAGAGGCTTGAGTCCGAGGACCATGCAATGCCTTGGTTCTGTCCAGTACCTAGTTCTTTGACTTTTTAAGTGGTTACTTTCCCCAGAGGCTTGGGTCCGAGGACCATGCAATGCCTAGGTTCTGTCTAACTCTTCATTCATAGTCTGAAGTAGCTGGTTTCCCTAGAGGCTTGAGTCCGAGGACCATGCAATGCCTCGGTTCTGTCTAGTACCTAGTTCTTTGATTTTTTAAGTGGTTAGTTTCCCCAGAGGCTTGGGTCTGAGGACCATGCAATGCCTAGGTTCTGTCTAACTCTTCATTCATAGTTTGAAGTAGCTGGTTTCCCTAGAGGCTTGAGTCCGAGGACCATGCAATGCCTTGGTTCTGTCCAGTACCTGGTTCTTTGATTTTTTAAGTGGTTAGTTTCCCCAGAGGCTTGGGTCCGAGGACCATGCAATGCCTAGGTTCTGTCTAACTCTTCATTCATAGTCTGAAGTAGCTGGTTTCCCCAGAGGCTTGAGTCCGAGGACCATGCAATGCCTTGGTTCTGTCCAGTACCTAGTTCTTTGATTTTTTAAGTGGTTAGTTTTCCCAGAGGCTTGGGTCCAAGGACCATACAATGCCTAGGTTCTGTCTAACTCTTCATTCATAGTCTGAAGTAGCTGGTTTTCCCAGAGGCTTGAGTTCGAGGACCATGCAATGCCTTGGTTCTGTCCAGTACCTAGTTCTTTGATTTTTTAAGTGGTTAGTTTCCCCAGAGGCTTGGGTCTGAGGACCATGCAATGCCTAGGTTTTGTCTAACTCTTCATTCATAGTTTGAAGTAGCTGGTTTCCCCAGAGGCTTGAGTCCGAGAACTATGCAATGCCTTGGTTCTGTCCAGTACCTAGTTCTTTGATTTTTTAAGTGGTTAGTTTCCCTAGAGGCTTGGGTCTGAGGACCATGCAATGCCTAGGTTTTGTCTAACTCTTCATTCATAGTCTGAAGTAACTGGTTTCCCCAGAGACTTAAGTCCGAGGATTATGCAATGCCTTGGTTCTGTCCAGTACCTAGTTCTTCGATTTTTTACTATCTTATTTATTTATCCATAGCCATTTAATTCTACATTGCTATAGTCTATGATAAACATTAACTAAATACATTTTTCAAGCAAAATAATAGCAAACGTATGCTGGGGTTGGGATAGGAGAAGAACCTGCTCTGTTCTGCCTTTTTATTTGGCGTGACTCTTCTGATTACGAGGCGTCTCTTGGGTTGTTCGAGTAACGCGTTTTGACGCTTCGGTGCCCCCTCATTAATGAGGCGCCTCCTTATTAATGTAATTCGTAGATTTACGAGGATCTAACGGTAGATAAGCCCCTTGGAACTTGGGCGGAATTATTACCTTCGGAAATCTCTCCCTAGGATTTAATGCGGATTGGCTCTCGCCAACTTTCCACCCTCTACATAAGGTGTTTCTGTGGTGACCTTTTCCTTCACACTTGCCAAACATTCATCTAAAACTCTCCCAAAGACACTGCCTAGGGGTCTTGTAAAAAATAGCATCTTGAGCCTCTCCAAATGAATTGGCCCTTGGAAAGGGCGTTCCCGAGGATGCCTAGCCCCTCTCAGGAGCCGAGGATGGCGCCCTAACCCTAGACGTCATGTTGGGGTTGGGGTAGGAGAAGGCCGGAGATCTTTCTTCTTTTCAACCTAACCGAAGGTGGACCCCTCCTCGCCGTTTGGAGGAGGATCCCGAAAGAACGTAACCTCCTTCCCCCGGGCTTGGATCCGTCAGCCCCTTCAAGCTGGCAGTGATGGGTTTGGGAGGGAAACCAGGCGAAACTGAGAGGGGGAACCGTCTTGTGCTGCGGTCCTTTCCCCCTCAACGTTGCCTTTTTCCCTTTCTCTCTTCTTCTTTTGCTCCTCAACCAGCCTTCCCTCCTTCATTTTCTCTTCTCTTGCTTCACCACCAGCCTTCTTTTCTTTCTTTTGTTCCTCTGCCAACTTTGTTAGGCGTCTGTCTTCGTAGTTAGCTTTAGAACAAGCCCCACGGGCATCACTTGTAAGAAATGTAACTTTTTCTTCATATATTAATAAAGAAGTAGACTTGTTTTGTCTCTTTTATGTTTTGCATATTCTTGTTTCTTGTGATTGTTGACTTCTAGATGAATGTTGTTGTTGTAAACTGTATTGTTTTGGTGCGTTTTTTTCTTTATAGTGTTGCTCTTGATTTTTTTCACACCGACCGTCGCACTTGCTAGTGCACAAGCCCTCCCCACAAACGGTGCCAATTGTGGGGACTCAATTTGTAATGGATCCATCACAATAAAATTTGTAGAATGTGGGTAGAAGGGCTTGGCACCAGCAAAGCAAGCAGTCAAATGACATGAAATTCATAGGAATAAGAATAAGAGAATTTAACTAAATCTTTCTAAGGATATTCATCATCCCTTTGGTTAAGTGTTTGTGAAGATCCTTATAATAATTTTGACTAAGTGTTTATGAGAACTATAGCAATGATTTTTGTTGGGTATTTATGAAGGAAGTTTATCCTCGGACTGATCCGAGGATCTGGTCCGAGGATCCCTTTACCTGGAACGGACACATATCAGGATTGTCTTTTTTTTTTTTTTTTTTTTTTTTTTTTTTTTTTTTTTGGCGGGGGTCTATCTATTATATAGTCTCTCCTTAGTTAATCTCTGCCGTCCACTTATTAATCATCCAGGCCTATACTTGAGTGCTTGTCCCATCAGCTGTCTTTGCAGGCCTTCTATTAGTTGAAACGACCAAGGCATCTCTGTTGGTCGATCAATTCATCATTGATGTGATCAGAATACCGGTGGCATGCATTTAATGGGGGAGTGACACCCCCTTTTTTTAGACGTTGGTACGCCGAGGATATGGGCCTCCTCGGCGAGACCCTAAATGACTTAGGCTTCGTCCATTCATCCTTGGATTATGCTCTCTCTCTCTCTCTCTCTCTCTCTCTCTTGGCGTGGACTTTGGGCCTGATGTGAAGTGGGCTGGAGTTACCAACTATTTGGGACCCCACAACTACCATTTGAAGAGAGACCATACCCTTTAACAAAGACAACTCATTTAACTGTAAGTAGATGTGCTAGAACTCCTTGGAAACATCGATAGTTTCTCAAGAACACCTTCCTTTGGCATGTAACAATCAACTTCAACTGTCATTGTCTTCAAGAGTCTTGACTCCTTTAGAATAAATTTTACAAATTCCACTTCATTCTTCATTTTCAATTCCATTGTATCCACGAAAGTAAAACGTTGTAAGGTGTGAAAACACAGAATTAGGATCCTTTGGTGGCTCACTAGAGCATAACCGGTTGCGTTCTTCAACATGAGCAGGACTCCAATGTGCATACCACCGGATTTTTTATTTTGACTCGTATTGATCGAAATGCCCGAAACAAAACCCAAATTGGACCCAACCAAAACCCAGCCAAACCCAAATTGGACCCAACCAAAACCCGACCGTGAACAACATCCTTATGTTAAGCGGTAAGGAAGCCGAGGTTGTCAGATTGGGTGTGGTGATACCATGTACTGACACCCTCTTGTTGGAGATCGAAAGAGGCACATGGTGTTGATGTTGATCGGTTCTTGAGAGAGAGAGAGAGAGAAAAGAAGAAGAAGAGAGAAGAGTCAGCAGGAAGTGATGAGAGACAAAAAAATACAATATAATAAATAAAATTTTGATTTTATTGGAGCATCAAGAATACTGACTCGCTTCTTGTGAGGGAGACAAAACTAAAAGTTAAAAAAAATTTTGGTAGTTTATTGAGACTGATGTGTAAACTTTTTGTGGGTATTTAGCTATATTTTTAACCTCAAGTTGTAATTTTTGTGGATTTTTAGCTATATTTTTAACCTCAAGCTAGAATTACACCGAAATGACCAGTGCAGCTAATTTGGACCGAAATTTTAGTCAAAGATGGAATAGATGATTTATATACCATAGGGCAAAGGCAGAATGCTAGAATTCCACTGAAATGACTAGTGCAAGCTTGTATAGACCGAAATTTCAGCCAAGACGGAATAGATGATAGATGGTTTAGTCTTTTAGTGCACCTGTTTATATACCAAAACAGAATACTCTGGCCAAAATGGAAGGAAATTCAAAAATTGTTGGAAACTTTGGCTAGCATTAAGCTTTGCTGAACCAGAAAGACTGCTCATATTTATTCCGGACCTGGAGGATGCCCATCATCATTCCATAAGTAGATAGAATCCCCTTTCTGCAGTCTGTACTTCTGAGAAGACCTAACAATACTCTTGATTGAAAAATTTCCTCTTGCCCAAAATACTTTATTGTGGAATAGAGCAAACCAGTTATAAGAACGTTTGGGGTGCTTCCCTACTACCAGGTACAGGAACTGAAACCCACTGTCTTAAACAAGTCCTACCCTTTTCAGTTTTCACCTCTCCTGCAACTAGCTTTCTGCTCCATCCTGCTTTCCAAATGCTACCCCCAAAGTCCCCAACATTTATCTAACCAATTTCAGCTAATTTCAACTCTTTTAGAGCCTCTGCCTCAATGTTTTACATGTCTAGACTCTAGAGTAATGTTTATTTCTTTTTCCTTTTCTTTTAAAATCTTGTGCCAGATGTAAGGGGCAAATTTTTAATCTAAGGGGGGACGGGAAGAAAAGAGGAGTGTAACCGACTCAAAAACCGCCTGTCATTATTGTATAATCACGTCACTCAAATGTCCATCAAGTTGCCAAGGGTAACACAAGTCTACAACAATGACATGAAAGAAGTTATCCCTAAAGCATGTGGGTAAATGCACCATGCCCTACTTGTAAAGCAGAACAATTCTTGAAATGCCAAAATCATATTTGTTTCATTTCTCAGGCTTAGGCCCCAAATTGTTGATCTCAAATACAATATATATGGCCAGTAATAAACTGTAAAACCACCGATGCACATTACAACCTCTCATATTTGTCTGTACCATCTTTCTTTAATATCATATCCAACAAATGTCCCAGTAACCTTTGATAGAAACATAAAGCAATGATAGCAACAAGGGACATTATTTATTGTCATCAGTCAAACAATTGACAATTGAATTTACCAATCAATGGAAGGCCTCTCAAAACATACCTCATTTCCTTTTATAAAGAATGGCTTTATATTGACTCAAATATACAGACTACGACCTCTGATGTATAACCAAAAACAATGGCTGGTGGGCGGGTGAGGGATAACAAAAACAGAGCTGAAAGGACTTTACCAACAGCTATTCGGACTTGCGTATTAAAGAAGCTTGCTGGTTCTTCGTCTTGATGGCCCTCCAGGAAAGAGCTTCATGATCCATCCTAAGACCCTTTCCACCACCTAAAAGATCAAGAAAAAAATTTAAAAGAAAAAAATAAATAAATAAAAAAGGAGAGACATGAGATTTTAGCTTCCAATTAAAATCCCCAGGAACTGTTCAATAACAAATAAAAAGTTACAGCAATGCCAAATTATTTTATATTCCTCTTATTTGTAACAATGCTCTTGTAATATTAAGAGGAAGTTAACAAGCTCTCAAATATGGATTATAGAGGCCCAACAATAGAAATAAATAAATAAATAGTCACAGGTGCACACACACACAAACTTAACCAGCCAACAGGGAATTAATCAAATTATAGAGAGAGAGAGGTACCTCATCACCCTCATCTGCATATGGTGTGTTCTCATGCATGATACGAGAATCAGGTTGTCTAGTAGGAACATTCTCATTGGCCATACTTTGAGCAGTCAAAAGCTCTAGTCTTTGAGTTTGAGCTTCAAGTTTACGGGACAACTCCTTGTTCAACTCCTTTGTTCATGAAAAATAGAAATGATAATTTTTCAATACACAATATTCAGTTAATACCTAAACAAGACATTGATTTTAGGTATAGGTATGAAAAACTAACTGAATAATTATTCGATAATATAACTTTAAACACATTTTCCACCAGAAAACTTTAAAAACATAAATTATGCCATTTTAAAAGTTGTTTTGAAAATAATGACTTGAAACCTTGAAGGATATGAATTATTTGGCACAATAGCCATTTGATACATTAACGAGTATTAGCCAACACCTCTCCCCCCCCCCCCCCCCCCCCCCAAAAAAAAAAAAAAAAAAATACCACTACTTTTAGCGTGCCACAGCAATCTGTAATCAGGTAACAGATTAATTATGAAATTATTGCATTCACTTTAATTGAAAATAAAGACTCAGGCTTTGAAACCACACCCCATCTGGGGCCTAATTTAGGTGTGACCAGAACTTGGTAATGACCCCTGATTCTAACTGAGAACAAAAGCCTCGATGATATGGGTGACAAAAAAGGATAAGCTTAGCCAATACCAAGCAAATGACAGAAAATGTTTAAATAACTTGAAATATTATTTAGATATATGTATGTATGTGTATATATATATATATATAGAGAGAGAGAGAGAGAGAGAGAGAGATGTGTGTGTATGATTCCGATAAAGAAATAAGACCGTAAGGGGTTTTATTAAGTTCGAAAAGAAAGTGGGGTACAGTCATCAAAGGATTAGACAGCCACGTACAAGCACAGTGGCACATATTATGTAATGTGTTACAGGTATGCGTAATGAATTGATGTGCTCCCCCACATCCTTTCTTCTTGAAAATTCACCATGTTAACAAACTTTACACACCCCCCCCCCCCCCCTTCTTTCCCCCTCATGTTCTATTAATATAACCAAGCAACTAATGTTTATTGGACTTACATAGATTATTGATTTGACTTTGAGACTTCTGAGTGTTATACACATGAATCATGATTTACATTATCTGTTTCAAAATAAGTTAAAGAGCTTCAACAAAAGAAAAGGGGGGTGGGGGGGGGGGGGGAGAGTTTCAAAATAAGTTCAGA
This sequence comes from Quercus gilva, assembly GCA_023621385.1. Classification (NCBI taxonomy): domain Eukaryota; kingdom Viridiplantae; phylum Streptophyta; class Magnoliopsida; order Fagales; family Fagaceae; genus Quercus; species Quercus gilva. Next base: position 32,761,067 of record CM042478.1, on the reverse strand, counting down.
GATTTAATCCAGATACACATTGCAGTTTTTTTACCAAGTACCCAACAATATGACTACAATCCAGAACATTCTGCAACTTTTCTATCTGAAGACACCAAAATAACACTCAATACCTACATGACGCAATTACAAACAGCAATATATAAATCCAATTAAGATTAAAAATTTATTTACCTTCAGCTTGGAACAATGAGATGACTCGGATGTCAAAGCTTGCATCAATTCCTCTTTCTCCAATGCTACCTGCATCAAGAAAATCCCACGCTCTTGTTAGATCTAAACAAATTATTAAAAAAAGATTGACAAAATCCGATGAAAGAACTGGATCTTGAAAACAATCACAAATAAACTAGCAAGAAATTGACCATCTCCAAAAATGAGGGTTGGATGATACCTCAGAAATTAGTGCATTGATATTTTGAATCATTCTCATCTGATCAGAAGGAATATTCACAGATGAAAATTCAGGAGTTGATTGCCCATTTTCAGGCAGCAATGAAATATTGGAGGCATCACTTTCAAGAGAAGATGCAGCCTCATGCGTTTCATGGATGGAAGCATCTGTAATATAATTAAATTAAATTAATGTAGGTGCCCAAAAAGAGAAAACTGAATATCATTTAAAATGAACGGTATTTTAAGAACCAATCTAGAACAGTACCCCATAATCACTAGTATAATTACATAATTTTCTGACGTCAAAAATTTGTCAGTGAGGAAAAAGTAATTAGTTGGCATCTACACAAATTATAAACAACTTTAACTGTAACCATTAAGAACAATTCTTGATTTGTAACCTGACCTTATGGGAACCAGAATGGGATGGCAAGTAGGCCTGATTTAGTTTATTGGTAAGTTATGCACCCAATGGGTCTTAAACTTGATCTCACCCTTCATCCCATTATTATGTAAGGAGGAAAAGCCTTTGAGCTAGAGGCTCATTGGCCACCATATTTTTTAGTAAGACCATTATTGAATTTTTTTTTTAAGCTGCCACAAATTGATCTTACCTAAGTCTTCTGTAGAGGTAGACATATCTCTCTTGATAAAAGGACTGTCGCTAATATCAATAGACTTTGCACTTGTGGAAGCTTTCCGCAGCTTAGACTGCAACAGCTTTTTCTCTGTGTCAGAGAAACAAATTAGAGTCAGACATTGCAAGCATATTTGATAGCCACATACGTAATATGTGACAAAGTCAAGTTATTTCACCACCAATTTTCAAAGACAAAACAACAAAAACTTAAACAATTTAGTCATGTTTCAGTGACGAGAGTTCTGGAAGTTTGATAAATCAAAAATCAGAAACCTGCACTACTAAGCTTTTGGACCATATAAAAATAATACTAAAAAAAAAAAAACTGGAATTTCTGCTCCTTGGATTTCAGACAGTCTGCAAAGCAAGAAATGATACAATAATTGAAGAAAAGTTTCAGATGTTCCATAATTTACAAACAAGCTAAAGCACAAATTCTTAATTGGGTTTTAGTAGTAAAAGCTAAATTTGCCACAAGCCTTGGGTAACTCAGCTGGTTTGCATCTCCTAATGTTTCTAACAGAGATATCTAGGGTTCAAATCCCCCCACCCCCATTGTCACTATCGAATCATCAAAAAAAAAAAAAAAATAGTAACAGTTAAATGGGAGTTCAGACACAGAGATTGTAGATTACTGAAACGATCCAATTGCTTCCTTATCATCCCCAACACCCCCTCCCTCCCCCCAAAATCCCCCAGCCCCCTCATTCCCCCCAAAAAAGAAGAGCACAAAAGCAAATTATTCTAGGCTTTGTTTGTTCCATGCGTAATGAGGCCATGTTTGGTTTCCTATGTTTTCATCACTCATCACTAAAATTTTGTGGGCCCCACCACTTGGGTAATTGTTTGGTTTGATTTTTGTTCTCAATTCTAATAACTCATTACTCAAAAAATGAAAATGAGTAATGAGATATGAGAACAACTTTTGGGAGTTTTCAAAATTTAGGAAAGTAAGTTAAGTGGCATTTTTGTAATTACTCAACACCAATGGGACCCACTCCATCGTCGTCTCCATCATGTCAGGCAAAATAAATGAGCACCAACAGCTCTTTGGGCAGCAGATGCAGCACCTAACTTGTACTCTTAACACTCTGCCTCTATTAAACATCAAACCTATCTCATTTCTTCATATTCTTCGCCTAAAACATGACTCTTTCTATTCTCTTTTACCTGATATGAGTTCAAAATTCTAGTCAACCTCCTTTATCCAGTAATTACTAGCACACCAGTTTCTTTGCAGTGAGATGCATATTAGCACTATTATTTATATCCTTACACTAAGTGACATTCAAAAAGAGTATGGACGTGCAGATGTCTTGACCAAGTTATGAACCTTGAAGTGTTTACATATTTGCATATAAAATACTCATGTTTTCAAGGTGTTCTCTTTTTTGTTTATTGAATTCACCCAAATATTACAGATCAGAGCAAACCCATAAACACATGTATTGATCAAACCCATAAACATGCGTATTGATCAAACCCACAACCATGTTCATCCACTGATAAATCCACAAATTTCTTCCCCAAAACACATAAGACCCAGAAGTAAGAAACCCACCAACCCCCTAAACAAGAGAAAGCGTGAGAGAGGGAAGGAAGAGAGTACCCACTTGAGGAAATCCACACTACAGGGGAGAGAGAAAGGGCTGCCAGTCTAGGGAGAGAGAAAGGCTGCAGATCTTTGGGTTTGGGGTGGAAGATTCGATGAGCTTTTGTGGGTTTCAATGGCTTCCTCCTTTGGTTCATTTGGGTCTGTTTGCTATTTGAGGTTGTGGGTTTTGAGCTTCTTCCCTTGTTTCTTCTTTCTTCTGAAAAGTGTAAGAGAGAGAAATGGAAGAGGAGTGTGGGAGAGAGAAGTTCATGTGGGTTCTTAAGGCAAGAGGACTATAGCCGTTCTGAACCAATCAAACTAGTGGGCTCCACCATTTTGAGTTAAAGATGTTGGAAACGAAAGCCAAGTTTTGAGTCAAACACAATGGGAATGAATTTAGAGAAAGATATGAAATGAGGATATGAGATATCAGTTAGAGTTTTGAGTTATTAGAATTGAGATATGAGTGAGTAGTGAACCAAACATAGCCTAAATTTTCCAAAAAGTGATTTCCATGTTTTCAGATATTTGATGAAACCCGCTAGTCAACAAAAAAAAATTATATCATCAACAGAAAATCACACCACCCTTAGGTTTACTTATCAAAAAAAAAAAAAAAAACCACATCAAAACAACAGAAAATGGTTTACGCTTTTTGAAAGTGTAAACCATTTTCCCTACCAAGCCCACACCCCTTTTGCCACCATCACCTGTCTCCTCCCCTCTGCCATCACCACCATCACTGCCAAAACCACTACTGCCTCCAGACTTTTGGTGAATTTTTCTTGGTTTTGACATGGATTTTTTATTTTTTATTTTTGATAAGAAAAAAAGAAAATTTTATTGAGAAAAGACTACTTCATGAGCACAGGACATAAAGGAGCCAAAAAAATTACAAAAGATTATGTATGAAAATACAAGTCTGGAAACATCGCAATAGAATCACAATGTGCAAAGCCCCATCCATGAGACCAATCAAATAAAGAGCTAAAAAAAATTTCTAACAAGAGACTCCTGTACACTTCGCATCTTCAAATGTATGCTGATTACGTTCCCTTTAAATAGTCCACTTCATACATATGGAAATTTTCAATGCAACCAAATACTAGAAAGTTATTTTCAGGGTAACAATCAAAGAACAGAAAACAGATCACTTTTCATGAAAATATTCTCTGCCAAAGAAAACGTTTTATGCTGAAACAAATGAAGCCACATAGGAATGAAGGCCACTCTACCCACCTTTCTGATAAAATAAACTACATATTAAAATCAAAAGATAAATAATAAGAATCTGCACAGAAAAACACAAAAGCATGCACACCTTCTTGAAGAGCATCAATAGTTGACTGCAAATCCTGGCGATCTTTCTCTAAGCTAGACATTTTCTTTCTGCAAAAGTATTCAGTATGATCGTTATTTCTGGAAACCCATTAAATTTCTTACCACATGAAGAGGAAAAAAAGTTCCCAAAGCATTAGGAGAAAGAGAGGTCCACTTCAACATTTCACTTGAAATAAATCTATGATTTACCCCCAACTAAGGGTTCAAGGGATACCCCAGTGGTTCCAGCACTTCTTGTGGTCCCTGGGAACTAGGGTTCGAACCCCCACCAAGACCCCTCCCCCCCCTATTTACCTAAAAATATAAAAAGAAAAAAATGGAGATTTACACCTAACTAAAAAGAAAGACCTTGTGATAGGGTGTTTTATAACTAGCATCAGTTTTAAGTCCCAAAAGCAACTTGCAGTAAGAGCTAAATAAGAGTGTAATACATATTTAAAATATTAAAATAGACACCATTAGCAACAGCCCTCCCTCTAGACACCAAGATAATGGCCTTCCACATACACAACCAAATAAAATTATCTCCAATTGCCTCCAATCACAATAAGAGCACATCCCAACAACTCTATACCAGATTTCATAAAACTTCTTTTTAAGAATCCCAACAATTCATAAAATAGCACACTTTTTTTCTTATATCTCATAAATTTGTGATTATTCATGAGCATCACAGAATTAGAATTAATTTCTAAATTCATTATTCCCAGAATTTTATGTATATTTAATAGACATTATACCAACATTTCCATGGCTTTGGATAACAGTGTCCATTTATGAGAAAGCCAATATAAACAGAGACCATGCAATATTCACAAATATATGTGATGCTGAAATGCATATCGCAGTAATTTGTCCAGAGGAAAATTAAAAGTAAAGCATACTTGTATGTAGATATTTCTGCTTGTGTGTTCTCCAATTGCCTCCCCAGCTTTAGCTCACTAGATCTTAGTCTGAGTGCCTATATTAATTAATTAGAGAATGATTTTAATGAAATATGGCAGAAGCTCTAAGAAATACTTTCATACCTATTTACAAGAACAAGAAGGATACTCAAAACTGTACAATATCGTGGAATTAAACTTATGAGTCATGCTATGAAACTTTGGGAAAGAGTGATTGAACAAAGGTTAAGACATGATACACCAATATCAAAGAATCAACTTGGTTTTATGCCAGGACGATGTCCCATGGTTTTATGCCAACGTCTTAAGTTTCTTACTTAAGACGTCTAATGAAAGAATATAGAGAGGACTATAAAGATATTCATATAGCTTTTATTGACCTAGAAAAAACATATAATAGGGTCCCTAGAGATGTAATGCGGTGGGTTTTGGAAAAGAAAAGCGTCCAAAACCCACCGCATGGGTTTTATTGACCTAGAAAAGCGTTCCTATAAAGTAAATAAAATTGATTAAAGATAGGAATGGCTAGTGTGAGAAAAGTGGATGCATCACAAGTGAGTTTCCTATCACTGTAGGTTTGTATCAAGGATTATCATTAATTCCATACCTCTTTGGACTAATGATGGATAAGCTCACTAAATCGATTCAAGAGGAAGTCTCTTGGATTTTGCAGACGACATGGTTTTGGTGAATGAAACTAGAAGTCGAGTTAGTCTCAAGTTAGAAATTTGGCAGGACACTTTAAAATCTAAGGACTCTCAATTAAGTAGGACTACACAGGATACATGAAATGTAAGTTTAGCAAAATTAGAAACAGAGATGAAGGGACTGTAACACTTGATAGTCAAGAGATCCTGAAGAGCGAGATTTTTCAATAGCTCAGATTAATAATTCATAAGTATGGAGAAATTGAAAAGGATGCGAATCCTAGGATAAATGCAGGGTGGTTGAAGTGGAGAGGGTGGATGAAGTTGAGAAGCGCATCAAAAGGTTTGTGCAATTGTAGAATACCCATTATTCTACTAAGTTGAAGGGAAAATTTTATAAGATTGATAAGACCAACTATGCTCTATGGTATTGACTGTTGAGCTATTAAGAATCAACATATTCATAAAATAAATGTAACTAAAATGAGAATGTTAAGATGAATAAGTGAAAATACACAAAAAGATGGGATTCAAAATGAGAAAATTTTCTTAAATAGTATCTCCTATTGATGAAAAGATAAGAGAGAGTCGTTTGAGATGGTTTGGTCATGTTCAAAGGAGAGCGATTAATGCACTAGTAAGAAAGAGTTTCAATTTGATAAAATAGAAATAAATAAAAAGGAAAGGAAGACCAAAAATAACATTAGTAGAAATAGTAAAAAAGAACACGTCAATTAAGGAAGCAATAGTAAATATGACTTCGGATAGAATAGAATGGCGAAAAAGAAAACATGTGGCTGACTCTGACTAATCTATTGAAGATCAATGACTGACCCAAAAAATTTAGGACTAAAGCTTGGTTGTTGTTGTATAAATATTGCATGGAATGACATTTTCTTCATGAAAAGCAATAGCAAAAACCTAAACATACCAATAAATTTTACTACCTTCTCCTCTAAACCAATAACTTCAGAGGCCAGTAACTTGGCACGTTCATCCGCAGCATTGCATTCTAGTTGCGCATTTGCATATTCAATTTTGACCGACTCAAGTTCCACCTGCTGACATCAAAGGTCAAAGGTTACACATAGCAACAAACGCACAAGGCAGATGAACTATAAAGATAATTGAACAGGTTTTAAACAATTTGAAAGCACAATAGCCACACAAACATCAAAAAGCAGGAAACAAGAAAGCTTGTATCCAATAATAATGCAATCAAATAGCTGTTCCATGTCAGATTTGAGTAAGCAGCTGAACAACTAGAAGTAACAGGCAGCAAATTACTGAGAAATTGATACTAACCAGTTGGGCCTTAATTTCCTCCTGTAAATTTTCCATGTCAGATTTGAGTTGGTTGACGACACTTCTCTGAATAGAATATAAATGGAGAGACAGATGGATTAGAATTAAAATTTGGTACTATATCTGAAATCCAGGGCCTGTCAGAAACTTTGGAGAATAATAATTTTCAATCAAAAATATGGATCAGCCAGGATCACATGGAAGTAAGTATTATAGATAGTCAGACAGGACCTTGATGCCAACCCCCACATTAAATGAATAGGTAGTCAGCTAATTAAACAAGTTTACTACCAACTGGCAAAAGTTTTTTGTCAGCAACAACTACTTTGCTATCAGCAGTATCATCATATTGGATATATTAGAATGCTGTTACATCACCAAATCTCTATTACAACGATATTACAGAGTTAAACTTCTTTCTTTGAGGATATTTTTTTTTTATCTCTGCCTAATATATACATCAAACATGGAATATGTACTATCGCACTTTGTTTATATATACGTAATGAAGTTTTATTGAAGACGAAAAACACTTCATGTTCACAATGAACACAAAGTATCTTCAAAATTTACAACAATGATGAACACAAAGTATCTTAAAAATTTACAAAAAAATCAAACAGAGGATCTAAAAGAGTTTTGGAACTCAAAGATGGAAGCACAACGCGTAAAACCCCAAGCCCAAGACCAATCAAACAATGTGCAAATCAACAAAAATTGCAATCGATCAAGAGATCTCTCATTATCCTCAAACGTAAGACTATTCCATTCCTTCCACATCAAGCATGCCAGCACAAGATTCCATGTATCCAAGGAATGTTTCCCAAAACCAAATAATAGAGTTGCTATGGTTGACGGCATCACCCACTGAATCTCAAACATCTTAAAAACTTCACTCCACAAAACCTTAGAAACGTCACAATGCAGCAATAGATAGTTCACCATTTCCCCACTACACTAACACTAACCAACTAATGAGAAACCCCTCTTGACTACATTATCAATTGTAAGAATCATACCCTAAGTTATTGTCTAACAAAAGAACGACACCCTCTTTGGAGCCTTAATTCTCCATAGTCCATATACTCTTCCAAGAGAAAGAAAGAGCATTGATGTCACAAATAGCCTAAAACTAATGAGTATGTACTATCACACATGCATTGTAAATATGATTTTGCACTTTCATGTAAGTTGCTGCACATGCATTTTCTGCAAACACCTCTGTTATTTACCTAAAAAGAGACAGGAAATTTTTTTGACACAATTCTGAAATGAAAAGAAACTTTGAAAATCTTTTTTTAAAATAAGTAGAAACTTTGAAAATCTAAAACCACAATGTGCCACATCAATTAATAAATAAATAAATAATGAGTGCCATTGTTTCATCTTCCCATCAGGGAGTATCATTATCCAAATCAAATAACACATATCTTGTGTTTATGATATGAATGCAAAAGAGCGAACAGAACATAGAACAGAGATTAGCAATGATAGCAGAGATGATGCTGTCACATAAAAATTTAACAAGCATGGCATAATTCCACAATAATCATAAATTCAAAAGCCAACCTGTTGATTGTAACTATCTGTCATGGAGGAATTTTCAGTGGCTAAGGACTCTGCTAAAGCTCGTGAAGCCTCGAGAGCTCGTTGCAAAGAGAATTTCTCCTGTGTCAAATCTTCAATATGCTGAATAGCATGAAAAAGCATGTCACAAAACTAATTATAACAAGGCAACAAGCTTGCAAGGTGACATCACTGGATCATTTGATACATACACAGTTTAGATTATCAACATAAATAGCAGGCAAAAAAAAAATTAAGCATTATTTTTAACATAAAGAGTATTACGATGAAATATTCATCTCAAGGTTTTAATCAAGAGTTAAAAGAGCCTTGGGTGCATTCTTATCTTTCAGTTTCCAGCAAGCTGATGTTTGTAATCAGAAAATGGCAGTATATCACATATTTAACCACCCTCTCAAAGGAAAAACTCTCCAAATCACTACAATGTGCTCAGGGCTGATACCCATGGATAATAATCAAGTTGAATGATTATTCAGAACCTTCTGCCTTAGATTTTTTTTTTTTTTTTGTTTCTTGACAAGTTACACACACACCCAAGACCTTACCCTCCACCTAGCACTTATAATGGGAGGATCTAATTGAGCTAAATTGGCAACCTTCTGCCTTAAAATTATGCCAGTTCTGTAGTAAAAAATTCGTTATCTATTCTCTGAACAACAAGAAAGTCCTTTAAAGTAGTGGCAAAGTGGTAGCCACTATCCCCTTAGTGTTTCATCTTCCTTACTTTCTATTTTACAAACCTTTTTTGCTAAATACAACTCAAGAACCACTATGGTATTGAACCTGTGGTCTCATGAAACACTTAGGAGACGGGTTGCCATTTGGTCCAAAGACAAACCTAGCTGTCTCATCTTCACTGTTTAGGGTAATTATAGGTAGCCAGCTTCTGGAAAGAGTGGAAAAGAGGACAATTAATTAGAACAAGAAGCGTTAAATTATCCCTCTAGTAACGAAGTATGATAATTGGTTACTTCCAAAAATAGCCCATAAAATAAGTTTCAAACCCCAAATACAACATAATTTATTGAAAAACAATCCAATGTATCAAAAATTTAAATTACACAGCTCAAATATTGATTATGAATGGCTATTCATTCTAATGGCTGTGGACCCACTCCCCAATGCACATCTATGTTGTTACAATCCCAACGGGTTTGTGTTAATGTAAAATATATAGCAGAATTCACCTATTTACATGGGATTTCAAAATAAAAAGGGCAACCACTTCCCCATAAATCACTTTGAAACGCTTCACATGATCTAGAGACCCTCAACAAATATATATTTGATTGATTAAGGAACTTATCAATCCAGGTAGCATAATTAACTTCAAAATGTCAACACTAGCGCTTTAAATGTCTGAATCAGATAATATAAAAGTAAACAATAAAAATTAAATAAATTAAAAAAAAAAAAAAAAAAAAAAAAAAAAAAAAAAGCCAGTCACATGGTTATGAAAATGCAACAATAGAAAATATGGGTACCTGTTCCAAAGCAGCAAAATCTTCATTTTGTTTAGCTGAATAAAACTCTTGTTTTCTATCAATTCTATTCTCATTAGTATTCGGTCTCAGCAAGTCTCCCCCATTGCTAGAATAATCTGAAAAATTCATGGAGTGTTCAACACTAGGGCCATTAGAAGTTTTCAGCATTGGATAAGGCCCCATAGTTTCAGTCTCTACCAATGGCTTCTGAAAAGGAGATGATCCTAAAACATCCGTGCTGTTTGTAATTAAACTACTGGACATAAATGACTCCTGAAGTTCGGTACGTTGTAAGAGAGTCCCTGAAAAAGCTCTAGGCACATTAAGAGAATCAAGAAAAGATGGACGAGATCTCCTAGAAGTAGTTTCAGGTGTGACTGAGTATAGTGGAACATGATTGGAGGAGCTTCTGAAATCAGAACTTAAACCTGTGCCTTCCCATGCTTGCACAGCTAGATTGTTTACACTAGGCAAAGAACCAGCTGAGCTACTAAGTTTTCTTTCCCCGTAATCGGAAATCATAGAATCATTTACATGTGCAATACCATTCACATGCTGCCAAGCTTCAGGAGCAGACCCTCTTAGATTAGTAGCTGGTGAAATAGAGTCTACAATGAAAAAAACCCACAGACATAAGAGGTGAGTTGCTTCTAATGTGTGTGCGCACTGTATGCACATATTAGTAGATGAAATCACTAGTAATAAAAATTCAAATATTCAAACTACCATCATAATATGAGGATGTATGGGCACCAATCACCATGCTGGCATCACTGGGGTTACCTTGTGGCAGAGTACCACCAGAATTCTGAGGTGAGATTTTTGCAGTAGAAACGTGAGAATAACTATGATTTGTAACCCTAGATTGCATCAAATAACTGTTATTATCTATTGACTGGGATTCATCCATCCGATGAAAACTAGATTGGGTAGCAGCAGTATTATCAAAATCTTGACTTGCTTGTGGGTGTAGAAAAATAGACTGGTCAGTTGTCTCATAAGGAAGTCTACCTTGCGCTCCAGTATATATTCCAAACTCATCATTCAGCCCTTCCATTTCGTGTCTGTAACTAACATCCCTGGATCCAGTAAACCCTGAAACATCGTATCTCTGAAATTCTTGATTATCTGCATGTTTTTGCACGCTATCTGTAGAATATGCATTATAATTTTTCATTGAATACAGAGAGCTTGCAAATGTATCATTTGACAAATTTTTTTCATTTTTAATGGGAAAATCAATTGCTTTATTGTCATTGTCAGTCACTGGAGCAGAGGATCCCATAACAGTTGTGCCAGGTTCATCAGATGTACCAGCTCCATTGGAATCTGTAAGTCGTACAGGGTCAGTTTCTGCAGGCTGTTTCTCATGGAGGCTAACATCAGAAGAATGAGTTTGGCTAGTGGAAGACTTCTTCGCTCGCTCTGCTGCTTTTTTCTTACGGAACTCCTCTAGCTGCAAGATAAGTAAAGAGAACGTGTAACTTTTGACAAACAAAAAAGAAGTTCAGGTTTGATATTTAAGATTGTTATTCAAATTAAAGGGAAATAATTTGAAGATATTTGTGAAAATAAAAAATCCATAACCGTATTGTACAAAATATGTCTCACAATGTGCTTAACATTGAATCAATCTCAAAAAAATTGACGCATTCTTATTCTTCGTATGCAACTCTATTTCAGAAGCAGGCCATTATCCCTTTGATTGATTCGTGTAATAGATTCAATCATATTCCAGAAAAGTAAATATTCAATCAAAAATCTCCAACACATGGCAGTGTCCCTCTATCTTACACTTAGGTGCCTTTGATCAGCAATAACCATCCAATATAATTTACCTCTTCGCCCACCCTATCCCTAATTGAACACAATAACTCAAAAAAAGACTTTAAATGTACAACTGTTTCCACCAATAAAGAACACTATAGACCCTCTTAATTTTTCTACCCATGTCTCCATATAATAGGTTATTAATTTTTTGTAAGTAAGATAAACCATTAAAAAGCTGTCAAGAGGGATATCTATATCAACTTTGTTATAAGCTATTGTCTATCCCTACAATGATTAAAATCCATGCTCATTTATTATAAACAAACAAACATTTCAACCAAACAACATCAATCTTAGGCTTTGTTTGGATGAGCTTATTTTCACCAGGAAAAGAGAATGTGCAGCTTTTTAAAACATCACCTTTTTCAAGGTACAGCTGTACTTTTACACTAATTAAAATATGCTAAATAAGCTCATCAAAACGCACACCTAGTCCTAGTCCAACAGCAATGGCCTTCCAAAACTGGACTGTTTGTATAAAGAATAGTTAATACCAAAATAAGAGAAGGACAAGTTTGAACATGTTAAAATCTCCACTGAATTCAAGATTAAACTATAATCCTAACACAAATTATAACATAGTTGTCTCTCCAGTTCCAAACTCAAAATCCATTTCAAAGATGAAAAGCAACAAAAGGCAATTTTTTATTGTAAGTTACACATGCATCCAATGAGTTTTGAACCAACGTCTCTCCCTCCACCCATTCTTTATTGGGAGGAGGAAGTGCCATTTGAACCAAAACTCATTGGCAACTTAAAAAAAAAAAAAAAACCATTCTAACCAATTAATTTACATGCAACATTTAATTTAGAATAAATACAAGTGGCCAACCTTGTGGAATGTTGAGGATCCATAGCTAACCCCAAAATTTTGAGACTAATTACCACCCCATGCTATGCCCTTAAAACATGAAAGACCCTGTGGTTTGGTTTGCAACACCTAACACTCATGTGCTTAGATACGTTAATTAGGTTGGTTAACTTCAATAGAATTTGATGATATCTCAAGTGCCAGTATCACCTACTTTGAAAAGCATCAATAGGTAATGTTGGCATTTTCCCCATCATCAAATTCCATTAAAATGAACCAAATAACGAATCTAAGCATTGGAGAGCAAAGTGTTACAAACCATACCAAAGGGTACTTCTTGGTTTTATTTTCTAAAAAAAAGAAATCTTGAAATGCATACAAAAGCAGCTATAGAGAGAACGAGCCAGAGTTGATTACGCATAAATAGAAGAAAAAAAAAATGAGCTTTGCTTCTAAGCTCACTCAATAAGGTCCATTACAGAGTACCAGAAATCAAAGTCATCTTGATCTCAACAGGTTATAACATCTTGGATCGTATAGATTAGTAACCTCTAAAGCATTCACACACAACAATTCTTGTTGCCCATTACCATTATTCAACAAATAAAGACAAGCACACTAAAACTCATGCACAGATTCATAAAAAAATATATACATAGAGCAATTGACACGAAGATGAAATTTCAACACCGAGCAATAAACCCAATATGAAAATGTACCTAAACTATTCAAAATCAAAACCAAAAAAAAAAAAAAAAAACATAGAAAATAGAAAACGTACCCGTCGCTTTCCAGCTTCCAATTGCTCCTGTTTCTTTAGCGCCTGAGCCGAGGCCATATTCTGAGTCCTAAATTCTAAGCCACAATTCTCATCGCCTCCACATTTCCTTCAGCTAATACAAACCCTAATCGCACAGCGCCGACACATCAGCTCTCAAAAAGCTTTCATCAAAAACCAATCGCAGAGATTGCTGTACAACTCGAATCCAAGCAATTGGAAACGATTAGTTAAACAAATTGGGAATGATCAACGGTCGGTGCGTAACGGTCAGAATATTTTCAAAAATTCGAAAGGAAATTTTATAAGGTACAACAAAAACCCTAATCTATAAACATGGAGGGAGGAAGAGAGGGAGGGATTGTCCGATCTGATCGGAGAGAAGGAGAGCTGTATGTGAAAATCCTTCGGTTCTTTCTAGCAGATCTCCTCGCTTTCTCTCTCCTCTCTCTCTCTCGCCATTCGTTTTTCAATTTTTTTGTTTTTTGTTTTTTCGTTTTTTTTTTTTTTGTTTTTTTGTTTTTTGAATTTTTTTGGTGGGTGATAAGTGATAGCCTTACCTGGCGTTACATTCCAGTGACGTGTGGAGGATTTGACAATTGTCTTTCTGATTTTTGATTTCTCTGTGCACTTGTCGTTAGGTAATTGATGGTGGTTGCGTATTAGGAGCACCACAGACACGTGACAATTGATAATGAACACAACACAAAGTGAATGATGGTCAACTTGGGTTTTGGACATCGGACTAATCCCACTATTAAGTTTTAGAAGTATTTTTTAACAACTTTCTCAACCAAAAAAAAAAAAGTATTTTTTAAGAGAGATGTTCCGTCTACAATAATTTTATAATATTTTTACAACAAATCACAGGTGATTAATTGTTATTAGTTCAAATTTGAAACTAACACTAGGATTACTTTTTTATCTCAACAATAACAACCAGTAACAACCTGCAACTTAGGATTTGTTGTAAAAATATTGTAAAGATGTTGTAGACATATCATTTCTCTTTTTAAGAAGGCAAATGTTAATAAGTGAAAATAACGCGTGTCTCATTTAATAAAAAAATTAAATAAATATAAGAAATTGTATAAAGTTGACCCTAAAATTTATATAGTTGACAAAATTCTGACATAAAGACAATAATTTTGACACAAAGTACAAAAATTCTGGCACAAAATTTGGTGTTAGCCCGTTAAGAGCATTCACAGTAGTGGAGTTAAAAATTTAGCTATTTAGCTCTACCAAAAGTTATTTTTATCTATTTTATCTACACATATACTGCAGCAATGGATCTATTTTAGCTTTCAACACAATAAAATAATATAAACATCACAATAAAATAATATATCTACTATAATAAACAACAATCACAACCACCCGCAACCGCTACCGCTACCGCTGCCACTACCATCGTCACCACCGACTCTTCCACCGCCGCCGCCACATGATAACAAATAATCGTCTAGTGTTAACACGTGATTTTTTTAACCCCAAATTATACTTATACATTTTTTTTTTTTTTACTAAAACAATTTCTCAATCATCATGATAGCAAATAAGAAACTAGAGTAACAATAATATTTTGTTTTAACCCCAAATTATATATATACAAAATTATCTTTTGACTAAAAAAAATTTCTCAATTGTCATGATAGCCTATTATCGTCTTAATTGTCCAGAAGCAATCTTGGAACAATGTGAAATATGAAATGGAAGAATTTTATAAGAAAACATATAAAATAAAACACATATTATAGCTGGAATAATGTAGTCCATAAATTACTCATATACATAACTCAAACCAAATTACAATAAAACTCACACACTAGCACCAGTTCCCATGACTCAAGCTTCTCAACATATAAAAAAGGAAGTTCCTACGACTCGCCTTGCAATTGCCATAAATATTCAATGAGGTCTAACTGAAGTTTAAAATGAATTTCTCGGTCTTTAATGCGTCCATACCTCTCAATGTATGACACAAATCCATCTTCACGTAACACTTGCATAGGAGGATTATCCACTCCATCAATTTGTTCATAATCCAAGTTTACCACTTCATTATCATCCCGCTCATCTTCAACAATCATGTTATGGAGAATTACGCACACTTTCATGATCTTTTAGAGTGTTTCAAGATGGAAAAATCATGTAGGTCCATGGACAATTGCGAAACGTGCTTGAAGCACTCCAAATGCACGCTCAACATCTTTCCTACACGCCTCTTAGGATGCTGTAAATAATTTTTACTTATGTCCTTGTGGAGATGGGATTGTTTTTACAAATGTTGCCCACTTTGGATATATACCATTAGCAAGGTAATATCCCATTATGTAGTCATGACCATTGATTGAGTAATGTACTGCAGGAGCATGTCCTTCAGCAAGTTCATTAAATACATGAGACTGCTCTAACACATTAATATCATTATTTGACCCAGATAATCCAAAAAATGCATGTCATATCCAAAGATTATATGATGCTACTGCCTCCAAAATAATAGTAAGCTCACGAATATGACCATAATATTGACCTTTCCATGAAGATGGACAATTTTTCTACTTCCAATGCATGCAATCAATTGAACCTAACATACCTAAAAAACCTCGGAGTTCGCCACGAGCTAACAGTCTAGCAATGTCTTCATTGTTTGGCTTTCTCAAGTATTCCTCAGAAAAAACATCAATTATCGCAATAACAAATTTTTTCAAACCTTCTAATGCAGTGGTTTCTCCAATCTACACATATTCATCTATCAAATCACTCGATACTCCATACGCAAGTATTCTAAGTGCAGCAGTTATCTTTTGTAATGAAGATAAACCAAGTTTTCCAGCACTACTTCTTTTTTGGACAAAGTAAGAGTCATGAGCTTCTACCTTAGATTGAATATGGAGAAAAAGAAAACGCTTCATCCGAAATCTCCTACGAAATAAAGTGGGTGGATATATTGGTGTGGGAGCAAAATAATCAAGAAAAAGCCTCTCATGGCCTACCAAATGATTATGTTGAATAGAGCAATGACGTTTAGGTTGTGATGTTTCCATAACAAGTTCTTCAATTATCTCATCCTCATCTGAGTCATCAAAAAGCAACTTGAGAAGAAAAGAGCGATTCATGAATGCAAGCTTCAAGACAATTGAAAAACAATTATTACTATAATGCAAAATTAAAGTCAAGTAACATAAGTCACAACTCCATGAATATAACCAATTCACGCACAAGTCACAACACAAAAACATACATCTAGTTTAAGATTAAAGTCAAGTGACATAAGCCACAACAAATACTGTACATAACCAATTCACGCACAAGTCACAACATAAACACATACATCTAGTTTAAGATTAAAGTCAAATGATATAAGCCACAACAAAATACATAAGTTACTACTAAAATACATAAAGGCCTACATAAGTCACTACAAAATACATAAAGGCTTACATAAGCCACTACAAAATACAAAAGTTACTACCAAAATACATAAAGGCCTACATAAATCACTACAAAATACATAAAAGCCTAAACTACATCCAAAATGCAATCAAACCCATTAATTATGTGAACTTCATCTTGCCATGATTTCCTCTTGGAGTTGTTCATAAAAAGCTTTTTGTGCTCGGGTCATGCCACTTATATCTTTCATCATGATTCTCTCCTCCTCTAACATGTATTCGATCTCAAATTTTTTATTCTCAATCATGACTGTTTCCTTTTTAATCTTAAGTTTTTCTTCACTTCTTTCCTTCTCAATCGCAAGTTTTTCCCTCTCAATAAACATTTTTTCCTCTTCCAATCGAGTTACCTCCTCAATAAATTTCATTTTCTTGGTCAAATATTCCCTTACATCTTTTCCGGTGGCTTTGTTCTTACGAATGGCCTTTTCGGCCTTCCTACCAATTGGTCTCTCAAAATTGGAAGTGTCACCGAGTCCGGACTCACAATCCCCTTCGCTAATAGATGTTGACTCCGGAGTTGGAGGCATGGATGCTCTCGATCTTCCATTTGGATTGGCAAACTTTGGTTGGTCCTTTAACATAAGCCAACAATGATCAAGAAGAAAGGGTTTCTTGTGCGCCTTTAAATACAAAGCCTTTGCATTGGTAATCTAAAAAGATTAAAAGAAATATAACATGATTAATATCTTTAAACTATTGGTAAATAGGTATGTTAACACTATTGCAATATAATTTATACCTTATCTTGTTCGGTTATACCACTTTGATGATGTGCATTAACTTTAGCCATGCACCTGGCAAATTTATTTGTCCTTTCACTAATCATTCCCCAATGACTTAGCAAGGAGATAATAGTACGTATGGTACCGAATGTATTGTACTGCGTGAAGTATTCCCAAACTTTTTGACGAAATGTATTTAGTGTTTGTTCATTACTGTTTATGGCATCAATACTAATATTGAGCCATGCTGACACTAGGAGTTGATCTTCCTCTACACTAAAGTTAGAGCCCCATTTTCCTTTTGTAGAAGAGGCATTTTCAATTTGAGGTTGAGGTGGAGGTGGAGAACCAGAAACTGGCGTAGGAGTATTTTGAGATCAAAAATTGTGAGTTAATTTCTATGTCCCCATTCATGACACCCGTGAAATATGGTAGGTCTCTACGTAACTCCGTGTCTCTACGTGACTCCATAAAATTAGAAAAAATAAAAAATAAAAACTTCCCTGCACACAAAAAATTCTCAAACTAACATTTATATCAAAACTTAAAATACTTAGAATTATAACAATAGAACATGATTATGCATAAATACTTAATTTGACATGTAGCTTAATCCCATTGATAAAGAAAACAACAAATTCATTTTTAAGCATCTCAAAACCAAACTAACAATTTCTCATTAAAATGACCACAAGAAATCCTTTTTGTGTGCTCTATTTCTGGTTTTGTGCAAGAGAACATAAAACGAGGACAAGAACTTCTCCTAAGTTATACAGAAGAAACAATTGACTGGCTAAAAGAGACTTCTATGGCTAAATGCAATTTCATAAACTCATTATTCTAACAAAAAATGCAACACAACACTTCTAAACCACACTCACCAAAGTGTCATCATCATCGCATCAATCAACCCAAATCAGATGTGAAACATTAAGAGCCTAACAAAATCCACCAATACAATATCACAA
Source organism: Quercus gilva (assembly GCA_023621385.1). Lineage (NCBI taxonomy): Eukaryota > Viridiplantae > Streptophyta > Magnoliopsida > Fagales > Fagaceae > Quercus > Quercus gilva. Next base: position 32,742,598 of record CM042478.1, on the reverse strand, counting down.
ACCATCTTAATATCTCTACTCAGTACTCACACTCACACTTACCAAACCATAATCATCATTAATCTACCAAAATCAAATATGGTTCATTAAGAATCCTAAAAAAACTACTGTATTCATCCATTTCTAGCAACTCAAAATAGCTAATACAAAGCAAAATGATATCTCATAACATAAAATCACCAAGCCAATAATCCAGAACAACAATAAAATATCATATATCAAAAATCCCATATTCTTTAATGTTATACCCATTCTTTGATGTTATACCCAAATAAAAAACCCCAAGCATCCATATGAAGAAGATAAAGACAACTGACCTGAAGTGGATCGGCAGAAGAGAAGTAGGTCTGAGGTGGATGGCGGCGTGGGTCTGAGGTTGATCGGTGGCGTGGGATGGTTGGTGGGTCGGTGACGTCGAGCTTCGGTGGTGGCGACGTTGACAATGGTAGGGCCGGTGGCGGTAAACAGAGTGAGCTTGAGCGACCTTGCTATGAGTGTTCTAACACAACCTTTTAAAGAAAAGCATTATACATTTTCTCGTTATCCTTAGGCCTTGTTTGGGAGGAGGAAATGGAATGGAATGGAATGGAAATGAATGAAAAGAATAATTTTAGAATATTCTTTCTTTCCCTCCCCTTGTTTGGGAGTTTAATAGAGGGAATGGAAAGCGCATTCCTTTGTTTGAGAGTTTAAGTGTGAGAGAATGGAATGGGTAAGATGGAACACTCATTCTTTTCTATTCCTTTAAGACCTCAAATTTTCATTCCCTCAGAAATTGAGAGGAATGGGAGAGAATGGAATTAGATTTAATGATTTTTTTACTAAAACTCTCAAAATACCCCTATATATTCAACCATTTATTTTAAAATAGGGGTCTAATAGTAATATTGTTATAATATGATTCCATTCCATTCCTCCATGTTGCTCCCAAACAATATTATTTACATTCCATTCATTTTATTTCCTTTGCATTCCTTTATTTTAAAACATCTAATCAAGGTTGCTTAATTCCATTCCATTCTTTTCCATTTTTTCTCCTTACTTAAATACATTCCATTCCATTCCATTTCCTTATGATCATTCTATTCCATTCCCTTATGAACTCCCAAACGGAGCCTTAGGCTTTGTTTGGAAGGAGGGAATGAAATGGAATGGAAATGAATGAAAAGAATAATTTTAGAATATTCTTCCATTATCTTATTTGGGAGTTTTAATGGAGGGAATAGAAAGTTCATTTCCTTATTTGGGAGTTCAAATGGAAGGGAATGAAATGGGTAAGAGTAAACACTCATTCCTTTTTATTTCCTTAAAACCCCAAATTTTCATTCTCCCCAAAATTGGGAAGAATGGAAGGGAATGAAATTAGATTTAATAAATTTTTTACTAAAACTCCCAAAATACCCCTATATATTCAACCTTTTATTTTAAAATAGGGGTCTAACAGTAATTTTGTTATAAAATGATTCAATTTCATTCCCTTCATGTTACTCCCAAATAAGATTACTTACATTCCATTCGTTTTCATTCTTTTCCATTCCTTTATTATCAACCTATTGGTGTATGTTTGCCATTCTATGTTCTCTATTTTTCTTTCCTTATTTCTAATTCTTCTTCTTTTTCTCTCTTCTTTTCTCAGTGTTTGCTTCTTTATTGCAATTTTCTCCTAAAGTTTACTATTCCTTTTTATCATTTCCCCCCTATTCCTGCTATGCATGACAAAGGCTCTTTATATAATGCCTGCCATGACCGGATTTTATTATTTTAACCTTTAATTACTTTTGTCTAGTATGGGTGTCCTTACCGACCACCACTGGTTTGTCAGTCACCTAGCCAGCACCACTTACCTGTGCTGGTTGTGCCACTCCCCATCACTAGACAAAGAATACTTTTTTGTTTGTTTACCTACCGTGGCATTCTTACCTGCTACAGTGTGGATGCTCTCTCTCTTCCTATTCCTAATGGCATGCACCTAGTGGTTCTAACACATTCTTACCTCTTTTGGGTGATATGTTATCCCAATAGGACATTTCCCCCCAAAAGAGCCTGAGCAAGAACCCCAGAATAGGTTTTCCCCTTCTTCCCACCGCCAGGCCATGCTCTCTTACCTTTGACCCATAACCCACTCCCTTGTATTGGCTAGGTACAGGCTGGTGATGTTTGGGCCTTGTGTGTGCTTCACTTCTGTGTATGTCCAAAATCTGCTTGCTACTCATGCGTTCGCCGTGGTCTGGAGGCTCTTCTACACATTCTACCGCCTGTCCTTGACTTCTTATGGCGTGAGCTACTCTCTGCTTCCTCATTCTCTATGGCCCACTCCCTTCGGGGGTTGGGTTTTACTTGATTGTGGGCTTTCCCTACTTCAGCCCATTCTTTTGTTCTTTTCTACAGTCTTTGCATTTCCTGTTGCACCATTCTGCCATTCCTACTGTGATGTTATTGGACTCAAGCCTGCTAGGCTTCTTTGGGCTTGCTGCTTATTCTTCTCTCAATGACTCAGTATGGTCATTGGGCTTTTTGTTACATTGCTTGCGTGCTCTTGTGTCCCATTTCCTCTTAGGCATCCTTGGCCCATTTACTTTCTTTAGGTATCCTCGGTCCTCTCTAATTCTGTGTTCCCATGAACTTTTACTAATTCTTTTGGGCTTCCCTGTCTCAATTACTTTATCTTCATCCTTGGGGCTTATGGATTTTCATCAACCCCTTACTTTCTTTACTTGCATTACTTTGGGCTTATTGTGGCCCATTCTCACTTTTCTACATTACATGCTGCCCATGAATTTGCTACTTCTCTCTTTTTGGGCTCCTTTAGGCCCGTTTGTTTTCTCAAGACCCATTTGTTTATTTTATGAGCTTATGATCCATTATTTTTGCCACTTGGGTTTAATGGCTTTTCTATCCAATTGCTACCTCATTTTTGCTCATGTTGTTGGGCTTCTCTCTTCTACTGGGCTTCCAAAATGAGCATTAACACCCACATATGCTAAAAGTTTTAGAATTTGAAACATCTGATGAATGAGTTTTTGTGGTGTTTTGTGTGCTAAATGCCAAATATTTGGCATTTGGTAAACCTAATGCTAGTGCTCTAATGAGATTCAAATGATTAGACATCATGAAAGGACACCAAGGCTGGTTGAGGCTTGAAAATTATATATATATATATATATATTGTTTTGATCCCTTTAAAATAAAAATTTGAACACTTAGATTTTAATTTTTTTAAATCCAACTTAAATAAGATTGAATATATACATATTGGTCTTTTTAAATACAAAAAAAAAAAAAAAAAACCAACAATAAATCAATGTGATATAAAATATGGAAAAAAAAAAGAGTAAGTCAAACAACAAAAGTAGAATTTTGTTTATTTTAAATTTCAAAAAATCCCATTAGATCTTAACAAACTTGAAAAATATGTAGTTTGTAAAATTGATAATCAAACTATCCTGCAACGTACGATTTTAAATATGAAAAAGACAATTGTAAAATTTTATTTATTTGCAATTATTTTATTATTTTTTTGTGTGATGTTTATATATTCAAGTTTTCTTTTGTTTTGATTCTCCACCAAAAAAAAAAAAAAAAAAAAAAATTCTCTTTTATTTTAGATTTTGTATACTTTATGTTTCTTATTTAACCCTCTTATATAAGAATACTGGAGTTACCACTGGCTATGCAATTGTTTTTTCTTGGCTATGAATTTATTTTTTTTGCCGAATTTCTTGGCTATGCTTTAGATCGAAGATAGATACTCACCATGAACGCATCACCTGCGAGGAACAAAAAGGATCAAGGGGAGGAATCAAAACCAATCCACTGTCCATCCTTTGTTTGTATCTCCAATCCTGGGACATGATTTTGATGAAGTATAGTTGTGAAGGACTTGTCAGTGCGTACTGGAAGACCTAGTTTAGTCTCTTTGTCATCCACTTCCCTATATTTATGCAAACGAAGACGGTAAATGGTGTCTTCCATGTGAGAGTCATAGTACTTCTCCACACCATAATTTTCAAAAACCATTCTTGTCACAATTTGGTTTAACTCCATCACCAGCTTTGCAAATGAATGAGCTGTTTTACTAAACAAAAGTGAAAAAGGTAATATTAGCTAGTCGACTTATAAATAAGCAAGGTTTTAAACAAGAAATATTATGAGAGAAAAGGAATCAACAATGCATTGTGAGATCGGAAACTGTTTTCATTTCACATTACACCAAACACCTGAAATTGTTTTTCAGAGTATTTTGAAAACATTTTACTATGGAATATACTAACTCTTGTAAGAGTACCTGAAATGGTGATTTCCATTGGGCCACATGAGGTGTGTGAACTTCTGAGTTTCTTCCCAACTCGCTGCATTAAATATGCCAAGCCTTTCGTAGAGAGGAAATTGAGGCCTTTGGCCCAAATATTCAGTAGGACTAGGGTCCTGCGTTTTGGTTTCTGTTGGGAGATCAAACAAATCCTTTTAAGGCCCCAAAGATTTGGTTGTGAAGCTCTGAAGAAACATTGCCATACACTGCCACAAAACAACCATACTCTTCAAGTGCATGGCAAACACTTTGGCACGCAGAGAGCCAAGAAGTTGTACCAGGCTTCGACCCTTCCTTAGAAAGATCTATAATTGGAATCTTGGGAAGTGTTGGGGAAGCCATGAGTTTCTCTCACACTTTTACTTTGAGAAATGAAACCTTGTAAAGTGATCAGGCTTTGATTTAAATAAAGAGTAATGTTAGAGATATCATATTTTCTAAGGGAAACATAGAACTATGGACAGACACTTTACCACAAACATTACCATAATTCATGCCTGTGTCAAGTATTGATTGGATTGTTCATCATCAAGTACAAGTAATGGTCTCATGTGTAAATGATATAATCCAACCACAAATTGACAAATGTGCAAGTCGTGGCAAATTATATGTCCCTAGAAGAGTTGTTCAAATAATGGTGAAAAACATGTATGAACTTTAGGTCAAAATCAAACCGACCATATATTTCTAATCTATATATATTTAAAAACTGAAGCATAGCATTTATTGTTGCTACGCTTCTGTTAAACCACCTCATCCGCCACATCTTTAATTTTTTTTTTATATTTATTTTTTAAATTTAAATTTTTTACAATATTAACTATATAAATATATTGACTTTACAAATTCATTTTAGGCGGTTTTAACTTTACATATTTATCTACTTTAATTTTGATACAAATCAATGGAAAATCAAAACAAAAGTGTTGTCTACATATATTCCTCTTGGACGGTTTTAAATTTCAATATTATTTTTCCCTTTTATCTGCTTTTATTTTGGCTCTTCTTTTTCTCACCCTCTTACTATAAATTTGCCACTCTCTTCCATTTTATACATATTTTTCCTATACAAAAAAAAAGGTTATCTTTCTCTCTCTCAATTTTTTTTTTCATTTTTTGTTGTATTTTATTATTATCATTTTTCTTGCATTTCTACCTTAGATTGATGAATAATCATGTTTTTTAGAATTTTACTTTTGATTGTTTATAACTGAAAAACGAAATCAATGAATTTTTTTTTTTTAATTGTCTATAAAAAATGTATTCATAGGTCTTACTTAAATCATTGATGGTAGAAAAGATACAACCTGATAGTTGCCCATAGGAGGATCTCCACTACAGGTTTGTATCCTTATTGTTCTATTATTGACTAATTCATATGTGTTCTTTTATGCAAATATTTTTTTTTAATCATTTTATTTACAACACAAAAAATACTTTTAATGAATGGTGTTTATTGTTGATCTAATTTGGAAAAAAAATCATATTATAATATGTTATATTTTGTGTTGTTGTTAGGTCTTAGCTTATTTGGAAAACTACATGATAGTTTGAACAAGCTGATGAAGAACAGTTAGTTCAGTTGAAGACAATGGTCTTTGTATAATTTCCTTTCACTATTTAAAAATATTTTTTCTAACAAATTAGTAGTAAATTGTTATGTATTTTTTATATGATGTTCTTAGATGTTTTAGCAATTGTTTTAAGTGTATACGAATATTTTATGTTATTCTTCATTTTCCTTATCTTATTAGTGTATTCTTTGAGATTTTTAAGAAAATAAATTCAATTTTTTTTAAAATTATTTATTTTTCTATTTATTTTGCACGTATTGGATTAGAAGTTAGATTAGATTATGACAGCATTAACACAATACTTCTTCTTTTTTCAGAAAAATTTCTCTACTTTTTTCCCCTTTGGAATTGTACTCTTTTGTTTTTTTTAAAGGAAAATGGTTACCATCTTTTATTTTTTCCTTTTTTTTTTAATTTTAAATTGTAGTTTTGATGAGTTTTATTAATTTTTTTAGCTACATTTCTTGGTGTTTTTTTATTGCATGGTAGAAAAAATTGGGTTCGAGAAAGTTTGTTTAAAACTAAAAAAATAATTTCCAAATTTTATATACTTTTTGATGATACAAAAAATATTATAAATAACTTTTACTAAAATATTAATATTTTCACTAACTTACTTTTTTAATTCTTGAGAAAAATTTTATTATTTTGATTTTGGTACAACAAAAATTATATGTATTACATTTGTGATTGTCACTATAATAAATGAAAATATGATTATGAATTACATTACTATTTATTAAATTATTCCAAATTGAAATATATATATATATATATATATATATATATTATTGAGACTTCTCTATCATGCGCAACTTGTGGGGTCCGCGACTAGTTTAAAATTAAAATCTATGAACCAAAAAGCATGTGTTATGCATGTCATAGCATTTTACTAAAACATTTAAAATTAAAATTGACTAAAAAAATTGTTATAAAATTCTTCATATTTATTGTTAATGTGTCATGATTCTTACCTCAAATATTGGAGTTTTATTGGTGAATAAAAAATAAAAAAAAAACCAACAGTGCCTCTCAATGAAGGTTTGACTTGCACAAAGGAAAGTATTGGGTTATAGATTAACCCCAGTTAATTAATTTAATTATCTAATTTTATTAATTAGTAAAATCACATGCAAATCAAATGGAGTCACAATTAAATCACCAAACTAAATAGAGTGCAATGAAAATAAATTTGACACGACAATTTGATCATGATGGGGAAACTATTTGCAGATAAAACCACATCAGGTCAATTTTACATTACCACTCCCAAAGAATCCACAAATTAAGAACAAGTAGTTACAAATACAAGGAATCTTACCCCCACTGGCCTATCCCAAAGTACCTACTTATAGTAGAACCTAAGAAGCTTTACCATTCTCAGCTTCAATCTCCAACTAGACTTGATCTTAATCAACAAAAAATAAACCACTTAGAATAAAACGTTGTTGGCTGAAACCAAAAAAAAAAAAAAAAAATTGTCGATTAATAAATCAGGAGGTATCGAGTTTAATAATTCTCGATAGATCTACAGGTTTCTAAAAGGTATCGGGATTTGCAGATTCAACGTTTCTTGAGCAGTCTTGTGTCTTTAATAATAACACTTGTTAAACCACTTCATGATTTTATTGAACACACTAGAACTTAAGACTCAAACATAAGAAAAGTGCTTTTTGTCTCGGATATTCCAATACATATATGACTATATGACTCTTACAGAAAGATTGAAATAACAAAAAGTCTATGGACACACACTTTACCACACATATTACCATAATTTGTGCATGTGTCAAGTATTGATTGGATTGCTCTTCACCAAGTATAAGTAATGACCCCATGTGTAAATGATGTAATCCAACCATAAATTGACAAATATGCAAGTTGTGGTAAATTGTGTGTCCTTAGAAGAGTTGTTCAAATGATGGAGAAAAGAAAAAAAAAGAAAAAAAAGAAAAAAAAAAAGAGGTTTGAACTTTGGGTCAAAATCAAACTAACCTTATATTTCTAATTTAAAATTAAAACCCTTGAACTATGAGAAAAGCTCAAATCAAGACTTATGTTACCATTCCACTAGTTTTTAAATGAAAATGAAATCATGTGTTATGCATCTCATAGCATTTTAATAAAATATTTTTAAATTAAAATTTACTAAACCAATTGTTATAAAATCCTTCATATTTATCATTTATGTATCATGATTCTTATCTCGAATTTGTGAAATTTTTTGGTTAATAAAAAAAAATCCACAGTGCCGCTTGATGAAGGTTAGACTAGCAAAAGGGAGATTATTATTTTTAGGTGTAGCAAAAGGAAGATTGAAATTAAAAAAAAAAAAAAAAAAAAAAAAGTCTATGGACATATGTTTACCACACACATTACCATAATTTGTGCATATGTCAAGTATTGATTGAATTTCTCTTCACCAAGTATAAGTAATGGTCCCACATGTAAATGATGAAATCTAACCACAAATTGACAAATGTGCAAGTTGTGGCAAATTGTATGTCCCTAGAAGAGTGTATATATATATATATATATATTTTGAGGAACCGGTAAGAAAGACTTAACAATAAAGATGAGCTGAATCAGTTTGGAGTACAACCTCCAGCTTAGACGATAGATCTTCTACTCATACATTGAGATCTGCTGATAAAACTGCTCATAAGAGTATATTTTTAATATAAAATTAAAATCCATGAAGCATGAGAAATGCCCAAATCAAGAAAAAGTATTTTGTATCAAATGATATCTCGTTATCTGTGTCAAAATTCAATAAATAAGAGACATGTATGCAAAAATAATTGCCCACTAACACATGTCTTTCATTTGTTAGTGAGATAGTTATTTTTTGCAGGCATATATCTCACTTATTGGATTTTGATACTGCTAACGTGATATTATTTGGTATCAAATACCTTCTTCCAAATTAATCCTTAAGTTATCATTCCACTAGTTTTTTTAATGAAAATGAAATCGTGTGTCATGCATGTCATAGCATTTACTAAAACATTTTTAAATTAAAATTTACTACACCAATAGTTACAAATTTTTTTTTTCTTTTGGCCTTTTTTACCTACTACTTCCTTGCCTCTTCTCTCCTCACCACCTCACCACAACAAGGGATGATGTGTACATCTATGGATTCCCACCTTGGGTGCATATTATCAAGCACCAAAAGGCAAGAATTACCTCATCGGCATTAACTATTAACTATTAACTAGCCTAACTAGCTTTCTAATGACCCAAGGGAGACCATATCTGCCAAAAGGGCTAATTTAATTACAATGAGATTCCTTGCAGCTGTTAATAAAATTCAGATCAATTGAGTAAATGCTCGATGTGAGACTTATTACACACCTACACAACGTACACTCAATTAATATTCAATTAAATTGGGGACATCACAATCTCCACCATTTAAATCCCTAATATCCTTGTTAAGACCCACTCTGTGAAGGTAGTGCATCCTAGCCCACACGAGATTATTGATCTAACTCTAATACCATTTGTAACAACCCAAAGAAAAGTGCTACCACATTTACGCTATACCTATATCCCAAAAAGACTAGTCTAGTCACAATAATGGTCTGTTTGGATACTGCTTATTTTGTTGAAAACTAAAAACTTATTGCTGAAAACACTGTAGCAAATTTTTTTTTTAAACTATGAATAGTGCTGAAGGACCCAGATTTACTGCTTATGCGCATTTTTCACAAGCTTGGTTGGGTTGTGAACAGTGCCGTGGGACCTAGCCAAAAATGCAAAACGTAAAATAATTTTTAGGCAAACGTATGCTAAGTCCATATCAACCCACTATATGCTCAATTTGGGACTCATCACACACCCACACAATATACACTTAATCAATATTCAACCAAATTGGGGATATCAAAAACTTACCCATGATTAAACGAACGAGAACAACAATTAAAAATCTCCTCTACAAACTCTAAAGAAAATTAACGTACAAAAAAATAAGGCAAAAAAGACCGGAATGGAAATACTTATGGTCGAAGAAATGTGAAAGGCCTAAATAGTGTGAGAACCACGAGAAAAAAATCATAATAGGCCCACTAAGCCAACGTATAGCAAATCTACTTACAAAAAATTAACCCAAATTTTAACAATCCAAGAAAAAACACCTTGGACTTTCCAAATTCATTTTTTAGTGCTTGTTTGGATTGAGGGAGAGCAAAGGGGAATATAGTAGAGTTGTCCAAAAATTAGGCTAATCTCCAACTAACTCTACTCTTCTTCCTTTCTGATAGGCCAAGAATGTATTGACCCCTTGTGATGAATTAACAAATTAATTAGCCAAATTAATTAATTAATGCAGTGAAAATTAAATTGACATGGTGATTTGTTTATGATTGAGGAAAACCTACACGGCAAAAACCTGACCGGCTGATTTTCAGGTCACCACTCTCGAGAATCTACTATTATTAAAACAAGTACCAACTTACAGTTGAACTCTTACCCCAATACCGAATTAGACTTATTCTGTAGTGACAATCTCTCTCATCTTCAATGCACAACTCTCAGTACATGACTAACCAATAGATGTGCGAATCCAAGTACCAGACTTAATCACCAACTTGAGAAAGATGTTGGCTACAAAATTCTTCAGTTCATCACACGATGAAGATCACGAAACTTCTTGGTTACAAAACCCTAAGGTGTACAAACACAGTAGCTTCTTCTAGAGGAAGATGAACTAGGGCAAATTTTGTCTCTGGTCACAATTTGCATAGACAAAATTTGCTTCACACTTGCGTAACCTTTGACGACCCTTAAAATAATCCTTATATATGTTTAGGGTTTTGAGAAAAGTAAGCACAAACATATACACACGGATTGGATGAAAATCAGCTTTAAAAAATTGAATTTCATAAACCTCGACAGATAGGGTATCTATCAAGCTAACTGTCGAGCTTTGGGCTTTAGCAGCTTTTTAAACCTTGATAGATGCTAGCTGTCGAGTTTTAAAATCCAGCACTTCTTCACTTGTTTCTTGGACAGATTTGCATGACTTTAACACTTGAATTTGAAACCTTATTTATTGAAGTATTAAACACATCCTAGATCTACCCAATTACAAGTAAAGTGCGTTTTGTCAAAAGATTAGCCAATTACATAAAATATTGACATATGTTCCTAACATGATTCACATATGTCTTAACAATCTCCCCCTTTGGCAATCCGTGACAAAACCACAACAAACAAATGAACATATGAGAGAAGTCATAAATCACTCAACTCATACGCACTTGTTGAATACAATAAAATATATCTCAACACAAACTCTTGAAAAACTTTGCAAGAAGAGAGTTTATAGTAAGAAGACTTTGACAACTTGTATTTCTGAAACACTTTAAACAAAACTTATCAAGGCATCTTAGTGTGAAATAGAAATATAAGATTGCATGCATTAAATAAGAAATATGTGTATAAAGAGAAAAAAAAAACAACACATGGAAAGATAGGTGACATGTGATAACAACATCATCAAATATATATATATATATATCAAAGATAAGTACAATGTTTGCTATCACTAAATGGTTACAAGACCAATGTATAAAATATAATGTATCTAAAAAGAAAGAAAAGAAAAGATACAAAAATCCTCACTACATCCCTCATAAACTCTCCACCTATCACAAAATCTCCTATACTAACCCTCCCCCTATGAGTATGATTACTTTCATCTCAAAACTACTTCCCTTTTTTGTCACGAGTGACAAAGGGTAAGTACATTAAGTAGACATCTCATCATCACTGGGTGAGCTAGCACCATCGTCCTTATTAGCATTATCATTGTCGGAGCCATCGTCACTTTCATCCTCATAAGTTGGTGGAGATGGAGAAGAAGTAATAGTGAAACCACCTATGACAGCCTGTTGTCGTGCAATACGACCAACACGGGTGTTCACCTGGCACAACTCATCACTAAATGTGTCAAGGTGAGCATCTGTGCGCATAAGTTATGCCATGATGGCCTCAAGTGTCACTCCACCCGTAGAAGACGAAGAAGCGAAGGTGGATGAAGCGGTGGAAGCAAGTGGAGTTGCCGTCTCTGTCCAGGGCTGCCTTAGTTTGAGTTGTGCCTCACTCCGTTGAACACATCTATGGCACTCATAATCGAAAATGAAGAGATTCGGGAAAGGAGATAGAAAAATGGCGAAGAAGCCGCGTGATAGCCGAAGGAAAAATGAGCTTATCACGGATCGTCGTATCCCTATAGACATATATAAGGGATAGAATGAAGTAAGAAGGAAAGTCGATAGAGATATCCTCTAAGAGGGATAGCAAAAATCGAGCATGAGGCTCTGTAATAGTGTTATTGTAAGATAAAGGATGAAGAATGAATGTCATCACCATGTTAAGGAATCTTGGACCTATTTCAAAGGCCGAGTAAGGGGTGTTTTGACGGTCAACCCAAGAAGAAGGTGTTTCACAAAAGAGAGACGAGAGTTCGTCTTTGGACATAGTCCTTAGACGATCACAGCCAGGGTAGTCAGGATGCGCTACCCTAGGAACGTGTAGTACCTCGGAGACAATCTCCGGAGTAACTACGATTTGCGTACCTCAAACACAAGAGAAGAAATGAGGTATAGAAGTATCAAATCCATGCATATTGGAGTAAAACTCTTGTATGATCACAAAGGGAACGTGACCAAGACGTCACCCAATGACTTCCAACCCTTACTGTAGATGACAGTGGGTAGTTCAGTATCGAAAAAATCCAATAAGATGACTTGGCGTTCCGAATGAACGCCTCGTTTAGAGAAGTTCTCCAAAAAGTCCTTTTGGACTTTATCATCATGGAACCGTACATGAGAAGGTGTAGGGTTAGAAGAAGAAGTAAATGCCCCAGAATGAAGAGGGTTCTAGGATGGAGTGGATTTACGTTTGGGTGCTATAGTGCAGACTAACGCAAGAAATAGAGAAAGGGAGAGAGAGAGACAATAAAAAAAGCACCAACAAGACAAAATATATAAGAATATAAAAACTTGAAAGTATGTATGCATGAAAATGCATGAACATGTAACATGCAAACTAAAATACATCATGGGCGCAGCCCAATCCAAACCTAACAGCACACAATCATTGCAACAAAGTAAATACACATTTAAAATGCAAGAAACATTGTTATAATGCAAATGAGATGCAATGCATGATGATTTTAAAACATGTTCAGAAAAACCAACCCAAAATTTTTGTGAAAAACTCAACAATTTTGAAAACCCCAAATTTTCAACAAAAAACCCAAAAAGTTAGGTAAAAAAAGTGTAATGCATGATGAATGAGTGAAAAAGTGACATACCAGAAGCAGAAAAAGCACATAAAGGCCGAAGAACACTTGGGTTGGAGGTTTGGAGTGAGAGAGAGAGGTTTTGGGAGGTGAAGAGATTGAAAGGATTGAGAGAGATTGAGAAAAGTGAATATGAAATTGCGATGACCCTTTAAATAGAAGTTCATAATTCTCGATGGATCGAGAGCTATCGAGAATTAAAAAGCGAGAAATAGCTATCGAGATAGCTAACGAAGATCTGTTGAGAGGTGGCCACAGCAAGAGGGGATCGATGGATTGAGGTAGCTATCGAGCATCTAGAAGGTTTCTCGATGGATTGAAGTAGCTATCGAGAGCTATCGAGAATGCGATAAAAAGCAGCTAAAGGGTCTCGATAGACCTAGCTATCGAGAGGTATCGAGAAGCTATCCAGATATCTTAAAAATAGTTTTTCAAGAAGATAAAAACATAGACATGAATGTAATCAAGCATGCTACATGACCAAAGATCCAAATAGCATTTTAAGCTCTCAAAAACATCTTTCAAACAAGAAAAATATCAAGCACATAGATCCAAAACACACACACACACACACATTAAACAAGTCTAACTAATTTTATATTTCAAAAACAAGTTAAGACAGTTTAGTGAGCATACATTAACACATGTATTCCTTGTGATAGCCAAATCATATTGTACCTGCACATGTATCAAAAGTAGCAAAGAATTTTGCGTGTTATGTGTGAAAAACATCGCAAGATTGTATAAGTGTCTTTATGTTATGATGATTTAAGATATGAGAAAATCACTTTAACTAACGCATAATCATAACTGTTTGATGGAGACTATCACCTTCGAGGTACACTCTATAACTCCCACATCTCCTAGAATACACGCTTGCAATCATGTATAAAGCATTTTGATTTTTTTTTCTTTTTGTTATTCTTTGCATATTTTTCTTTTAAGCAAACCATGCATGGGCATATAAGAGATAGAAAAGAAATACCCAATGATGTTAAGCATTTGACATTCCACTTTTACTATGCCGAAGCATACAAATGTCATTTCATGATTGGCAGGTAATAGTGGTAAGATGGTTATTTATGCATTTCTCTTAGGATTTTCTAGTCCTTCTCGTCAAAAAGAGTGATACGAGTGTTAAGCACAAGAGATTACTTAACCTTACTCATCACAAACACGAGCCATAAAGCTCACTTGCTTAGTTGTGCATAGAGATTCTCATCTAAGCTACAAATGATACAAAGTATAGAAAACTTTGTTTCAACGGCCATCCAAGGTACACAAGTACCAATATACACAAACACACATTGTTTTTGTATTTTTCTGATTTTTCAATTTTTTTTTATATGAAAAACAAAATAAAGTAAAATTGAAAAGTAAACGAACAAAAACATGTTAAACAAAGCAATGCATAAAACTAGACTAACTCAAAACACGAAAGCAAAACACACAAGTAATGCAAAAACAAAAACAAGAAAGGGAGAGAGAGAAAAAGTAACAGAATCACTTGGAGCCTTTTTCCTTTCACACTTTGGAAGAACCTTTCTGTTTAACAAACTCTTGATCCGATGGTGAAGGGGAAGAGTTGAAACCGTTCAAGTTCGAAAGGAACATGAGGGCTTTAAGAAGATCTCTAAGAGGAGCAAAAGAGGATGGAAACTGATTCTAGTTTTCTGATGAAATCATGCTGTTGCTCTGTTGAATGGCTAACCACTTATAGCAATTAGGTCGAGTATGTTTAGCTACGCCACAATGATGATAGAAATGCTACTTTTCCTCTTTGGGCTTTTGAGTATTTTCCTTCTTAGCCCTAGGATTCTTAATCTCTTTCTTATCAAGCTTGGGGGGTGTTCCCAAGATAGATTTACCCTTAACTATGTTATCACTAGCTAATTCATTTTTGACATCATTGTTCTCAGTTTCAATATTATCAGCAGGAGGAACAAAAATAGTAGTACTAGCAGAAGCAATACTAGGAGAAGAAAAATCATACCTTAACTCGGTTCGATCGGAAGTAGATTTCTGAAGACTGAGCATCTCATCGAGCTTTGCACTTGAAGTGCTTTCCAACTGGGCTTTGACTTAGAACAGTTCTGCCTCAAGCTTCTTGGTCTTCTCAGCTAAGAAATTATTCTCAAATCTCAGTGCTCCAATGGTCTGATTTGCTTCATCAAACTTTGTGGAGATTTCTTCTCGTTCAAGCTCCACTTTTGTTAGCTTCTTGGTGGCCAACATATACAACTTCTCATGCTTTTCAGAGACCTTGTATAACTTTGTATAGGCTATGTGGATGTCATCTTGCTCATCCATCTTTTCGAACTTAGACTCCACCAATTCCTCTTTTTCATCCACATCTTTAACAATCCCTTCAGTAGGATTTACTGTGGCAGTGAAGGCATTTAGGATTCCATCATCCTCATTATCAGAATCATCGTCAGGCTTAGTGTCACTTAACGTAGCAGCAACTGCCTTGCTTTTCCTAATAGTTTTGAGATACATAGGGCACTCTTGTTTCATGTGATCGAAACCTTGATACCCAAAGAATTTTGGTCTTGAGGGAATAGTGTACTGACCGCCATCCCTAGCATTCTTCTTCCCTTTGTCTTGGCTTTTGAACTGTGAAGAACTGGATTACTTTCGGTCCTTGTCAAATCCCTTCGCATTGGCATTCTTCATAACTTCTTGAACTACCTCATAATATAGGATTTCATCTTAGAATCTTCATCATCTGAAGACTCATCAGTGTCACTACTCTTGACCTTCAATGCCATGCTCTTGCTCTTGCTTGATTTCTCGATCTTTGTCAAACCCAACTCATAGGTTTGCAGATTGCCAACCAACTCTGTCAAAGGAATTTTATCAATATCCTTTGATTCCTCAATCGTGGTGATCTTGGCATGAAATCTCTTGGGTAGAGATCTAAGCACCTTTCTCACAATCTTGGGTTCAGGAATGGTTTCCCTAAGATTAAAGGCTAAATTCACTATGTCCTTGAGCTTGGCATAAAACTCATCGAATGACTCATCCTCCTCCATCTTAATATCTTCAAAGCTTGTAGTAAGACTCTGAAGTTTTGAATCTTTAATAGCCTTGGTTCCTTCATAGGTTGTCTGGAGAATGGTCCATGCTTCCTTAGCAGTTTCAGTAGAGGATATCTTCTTGAACTTCTCATTTGTGATTGTACTAAATAGAGAATTCAATGCCCTGCTGTTGAAGTTTGCCACCTTGATCTTAGCATCATCCCAATCAGCCGGCACTTCAGTAGGCTTAGTTCATCCTATCTCCACAGCTTGCCAAACCTTTCCATCTAATGACTGCAAGAAAGCTCTCATGCATATTTTCCAGTATGCATAGTTAGTGCTATCGAATAAAGGAGGTATAATAAGAGACTGTCCTTTATCCATGACAAACAGGTGTCAATAGATCACACAGCAAAGATCAAAACCTAATCAAAGTATGCCTGCTTTGATTCCACATGATAGGCCAAGAATATATTGACCCCTTATGATGAATTAACAAAATAATTAGCCAAGTTAATTAATTAATTCAATTTGAATGCAATAAGCGTGGTAGTATAAATAAATCACCAATTAATCTAAATGCACCGGAAATTAAATTGATATGGTGATTTGTTTACGAATAGGGAAAACCTACACGGCAAAAACCCCACTAGGTGATTTTAAGGTTATCACTCCCGAGAATCTACTATTATCAAAACTGTAAAGTTGTAATTTACAACTATTTTATGTTGGCTTTAATTCCATGACAAATTTGATTGTAATTATGTTCAATCTTATGTACCTTGTATTATTTGTGAGATTTCATTGTAAGGGTTGTGTGTGAAAGAGAGAGTGTGAAGACTCAAGGCAATTGAAGATTAAAGCTGTTTTCACAAGTATCTCGCAAGTAAGCTTCTCGCAAAGTGATGCATGTGCCTTGCACATGACTGGAATGTGAAGAGTTAGGACAGGGTGGAGACAGCTGGTTTTTGCGAGTGTCTCATGGGTAAGGCCTTCCCGCGAGATACCTGCGAAACATTTTGTTTTGCAAAACTGTCATTTCTGATACACACTATCTGTACTCATACTATATATACCCACATTACCCACAAATGTTAAGGAGTGCTTCTGAGAAAAAACCTTAGCCACAAACTTTGAGAGTTAGAAATTGTTATACCCATAATTCTCTACACAATTCATTGTGGATTTTTCTCAACTCCTATCTCTCCATTTCCATACACTTGAGAGGTTGATAGCCCAAATACTTACCACACCATTTCAGAGTGTCAAGTGAGGTTTTGGTGCTGCTAGGAAGCATTGGAAGAAGCCAGGCTTTGGCAGATGTAATTGGACGTATTGCGGGATCCAGAGAGCTAGACAAGACACGGTTCCGAGAAACTTTGTTGGAGAAGGAGCTTAGAGGGCTTAGGTACATTTTTGTAGATTAGGCTTGGAGGGTTTCTTGCTATTCGTGTATCCCAACTGATTATCTAGTGGATTGATTTACCGCTTGAAGGGTGGTGAAGAGGTTTTTCGTCAAGTTCTTCGGTTTCCTTTTCGATAACACATTACCGTATTATCTTGTGTTTGCATCTCTCTTTTCTTACTCTTGTGCTTTACTTTTATTGTTTGTTGTTCATGTTTATGTACTAGAGTAGTGGTTAATTGTGCTTCATTTACTCTTGTTTCCGCACTTAGATAAGTTAGAGTAAAAGCAATCTAGCCGTAATTTTTAATTAGGGGTCTAAATAAGCTCTTGTATTTTTAACACTTTTTCGAGCTTTCAATTGGTATTAAAGCGAGTACACTTGTTGTAGTTTAATTACTTGAGTGTGATCCTTGACCCTGTTGTGATGGACCGATCACAATCACTCAATGCCCCATCATTCTTTAATGGGAGCAACTATGCATTTTGGAAGGTCCGTATGAGGGCTTTCTTGTGAGCTATAGATGAGTCGATATGGGACTCCGTTGAGAATGGGTATGTTAAACCCACGACAGCCAAGTCCAAATGGGACAAGGCAGCTCTTGCTTTGGCTAATGCAAATAGTAAGACTATTAACGCTATATTCTGTGGTGTGTCTAATAATGAATTTCACATGATATTGCATGTGGAGATAGCCAAGGAAGCTTGGAAGATTCTTGAGACTACCTATGAGGGTACCAAGAAAGTCAAGGACACGAAGCTCAAAATGCTTACCACTAGATTTGAAGAGCTCAAAATGGCAAACGATGAGGCCTTTGATTCATTCTATGGGAAGCTCAATGAAATCATAATTGCGAAGCTTAATCTCGGAAAGAAGATTGAGGCTGCTAAGGTGGTTAGAAAGATTTTGAGGTCTTTATTGAAGAGCTTTCGTGTGAAGGTCACAGCTATAGAAGAAAGTAAAGATTTGGATGAGATCAAAATCCAAGAACTCATTGGATTTCTCCAAACATATGGGCTAGGACTGCCTTCTCACAAGTTAAGCAAATCTCTTGCTCTCAAAGCCGTCACCGAGAGAATGGAGGACTCCTCAGAAGAAGATGACGTAGAAAAGGAGGTAGCATTCCTTGCAAAGAACTTCCGAAAATTTCTGAAGATGAAGAACAGTGGGAAACCGTTCAGTAAAAGAAAGTTCTCATCCTCCAAAGGTGATAGGAAGGAGTTCAAGAAGAGAGATGGGAAGGATTCTTAATCCTCTCAAGGAATCGTGTGTTATGAATGCAATGGTCATGGACATCTCAAGAAGGAGTGTCCCAACTATCTGAGAGGGAAGAGTAAAGTGTTTGCCACTACTCTTAGTGATTTTGACAGCTCAAATTTAGACACTGAAGGAGAATGTGACAGTAAAGGAAATTATAGGGCCTTTATGGCTATTGCCTCCGTTGATTCAAAGGATGATTTGAGAAATTTGGTTGATGAACTTGGTAATATTTCTGAGGATGAGGAAACTGTAGAATCAGAAGATGAAGAATTGTGCCAAAATGAAGTGAAGAATAACCTTCAAGAAGCATATGATTCTCAGCTGGGAGATTGTGGCAAATATGTCAAAGTTGCTAACCTTGCTGTGAAAAAGATGAAAAAGGTTGAAGAAGAGTATAAGTGTATACTTATGCAACTCAAGGAATCAAAGTGTGAAGAAGAAAGACTCAAGGGAGAGTTAGTTGAAGCTTACTCTAAGATTAAGTTTCTTGAACTTGAAATTATTCAAGAAAATGTCAAGGCTGAGCCCATCTCCACCTAGAAACTTGACAATGTTCTGTCCTCTCAAAAACCTTTACATGATAAGACCGGTTTGGGCTATACCGAAGAAGGAAGTTCTAGCAGCGAATCCAAGAAGGAAGTAAGGTTCGTATTAGCCAAGAATAAGGAGAAACTAAAAGAAGTAAGGCCTGAGATTGAGACCCCTACTATTGTAAAAAGAACTATTGGTGCAAAACCAAAGGAAAAAGGCAAGTCATTACCCAATAATCAGAGGAGGCCTCAAGTGAAGCATGTGTGTCATCACTATGGCATATAAGGGCATACAAGGCCAAATTTTTTCAAGCTTTATGCACTCAAGAAGGCTAATCCTTTGCGTGGCCATGAAATTTCAAAGAGAAGACCAAAGGAAGCACAAGCTAAAGGAGATAGTGAGGGACGTCTCATTAGAGATGTTATGGAAATGCTGAAGAACATATCACTATGCCTTGCTAGCTTCACTCCGAGGTTTGAAAGTTATGTTGGTCGTACCCCGTCATCTAAGGCTGTCATCCAAAATACTCATAAAGAGTAGGTGAAGGAGGGTACCTATGCATGATCACTCTCTATACCCATGCATTAATACTTCCGTTGTTTAGGGTCATAGGTTCATGCATCATGACATACATAATTCTCTCTTATCATTGCTTCCAATTTATAGCATGTTTCTTTTACAAGTTTTGGTTTGTACTGTGAGAGACTGCGCCCCTGGCCCCCTTTTTATGGTGTGTTGGGCCAAACCCACGTGAATGGGTATAGTCGTGTTATTACCTCTCAAAATGGAGGTATGACTAGTTATATTTTCCCCTTTAGATTAAGGGTTTTACAATGGAGTCGCCACTTATTTAATTATTGAAAAAATAAGAAAACCATAATTGAAAAAGAAAATTCCTTATTTTATTAATTTGAAATTTACATTGATCATAGGAAAATTACATGGCTTTGGTCCTAGATACAATCTAAGATAAAGTGCATGGCTTTGTTTCCTAGTTACAATCTAAAAATTGAAAATTACATGGATAAACACTTGATCTACTAACCCTAGATCTAAGTTCGGAGGCTATGTTACAAAGTGGTAAGGTGTTAGGCACCCACCTTACCCGGTGAAACTGGTCTTCTAGACTATGGTGGCCAACATTCATATTATATCATCCAATATGTCAATTAATTTGCATGTTGAATTTAAAGTGTGTGCATGTGATAAACCCTAATTCAATTGATTAAGCATTTCATTTGGATTGAAAAATAAATTTTAGTGAATGTGTGTGGATGGTGATAACCTAGATTCAAAGATTTGAAAGAATTGTTAGACAAACATGTTTTTCATATTTTTGATGTGGATTTAAGATTAAATCTAGTGATATTCATGAACATGTGACGAACAACCAAGAACATGTGAAGAACATATAAGAACAATTAAGAACATTCAAACATATTCAAGGGAGTTTAAGTAATTACTATCATGCTTTAATCTTAAACTCTCACCTTGGAAATACAAAAAACAATTAGGGAAAGGGATTATACCTTTATGCAAGATCCATATGGTGGAGGAGGAGACTTTTGAGGGAGATCCTAAGGGAGAAGGAAAAAAGAAAGAAGAACTAGGAGAGGGAGAGTGAGTCTCACTCAATACCTTGAGTCTCAGGAAGACACTCTACTTCACTAGAACTCAAGAGAGGAGAAGAGATGGGGTTTTTTTTGTGTGCTTTGAAATGAATGAGAGGGAGGGTTTATATAGTAGTGGTAGAGGAAATATGAATGGAAGGCCATTTAATGAGGGTTGACAAAGAATTATGAACCTAAACCTCATTTTAGCCTTGGAGAAAATCTGGTGCATTAAATGGAAAGATTGGTGGGACTGAGGAGCAAGCCAAAATTCGGTTTTCCCATAGTTGTTATAACAGCTTGTAGAGCCAACTTAGAAAAATCATATCTGACTCAATTCTGATCGGAATTGCCTTGTTCTTGTATTCAAATTGAAGCCTCGAATGTCTAGTTTCTGGAAAAATTAACCTTATTCACAGATTCAAAATATTCTAAGAGATATTGATGAAAAGGTGAGCAGAGGTCATTTGTTAAAAATGGTTTCAGCACAATTAATATTAATAGGTCCCAAATTAGCTCCCAATTAACATTAAATGACTCCAATTACTCTCATGTCAGACTTAATTGGTTCCAAATTTACTCTAATTAAAAGATAATTGCACAAATTACTCATTGAATAATTAATGTTTAACTATTTAATTAATTAGGTGTATGCAACCTCACCATAAAATGTAGTCCTAACCAATAAAATTATGACACATCATTGATCTCCAATTGATTACACTTATAACCAATTGAAATCAATTGTTCATAATCACATATAGTCAGACTCAATTTGTGATAATGCATCTCAGCTATTAAAACTTGATTTGATGATAATTTTCAATCTGGTGGTCCGATTAGGGCCTATAACCAGTTGATTTGATTGTTACAACATCTAGATAATTTTGGTGAAATGAGATTAATGATCTAATGGCCAAAATCAAGATGCATATTTCTAAGGTGAAAGTACCCTTTTACCCTCCATGTGAGGTTAAATGCGGGTTGCAAAATGGGGTGTTAACATGTACTTGTTGTTTTGTTAATCTTACTTTACTTGTTCTATTTTTGAGCGTGTTCAAAAATTCAAAAACCCATAAAAATTGAAAAATCTCCAAAAAGTTTGATCGTCTGTGTTGTGTATATCACATGTGAGTTTGGCCTAGTACCTTCGTACTAATGGCATAGTGCATTTACGAGCTTAGCTTGTTTTGTATGCATATATATCTGTGTGGGAAAAATCTGGAAAACTATGTGTGACTGTTGTAAATCAATCTTCAAGTTTGTCATGAATAATTGGTCAATAGTTTTGATGGTATTGATACTTGCATAGACTTGTGCCTATATCTCTTCCCACCTTTATTTTTATGTTTTTGCTTAAAGAGCTCAACAAATGTAAATCTAAAAAATGAAAAGAGATAATGAGCTGCAAAAGCCATCGCATATACTAGTATTTGACTAAGAAAAAGGGAAAGCGACTTTTTATTGAAATGTATGGTGCTTAAAAAGCCAAATGCTTATTCTCAATATTGAAATATCAAAAATTTCAAGCATCGATCTCAAAATGAGATGTATTGTTAAAAAATGATCAAATGTTATGATTTGTATAGAAGCCAAATGAAAAGCTTCTAAGATTTGTAATCATTTTCTTGTGAGAGGTCATATATGTTCATTTTTATAATTGAGATAAACCACTTGACTTAGTACCAGTTATGTATGACTTGATTGAATTGATAATTGAAACTTCACTCTGGTCTAAGATTATTCCACATTTGATACTCACCCACAACACACAAGTTTTTGTTCAAATAATGCTTATTTCATTTGTGTGATTGTACATGTTCAAATGTGATTTGTATGCTCAATTTCTTGCCAATCAAACCCAAAAAGATTTTTGAGTATTTTATATGTTTTTGAAAGTGTTTTTAGACTTTCATGCTTTAAGTTTTTGTTCAAAATGCATTTTATGTGTTGTTCTTCAAAAACTTGTTTAGAGGCATTTTCGCGAGAAGCTCCCTACTAAGAGCATCCTGCGAAAAGATGTTAAGGGAAAAATGGAAATCTCAAAATCCATACATTGAGTATCACAACTATCTCGTGACTATTTTGCTACTAATCCCTTCTCGCGAAATGATTTTTTAGGCAAAAACTAGAAAAACACAAGTTTCATACCGAGACTATCACGACTGTCTCGCGATTGTTTCACGACTAAAAGCTTCTCAGTGGTGCTTTTTGCGAGTAATTTCACGATTATATAACCCGCGAAAAACACATGTTTTCAGTTTTATAGGGCTGATGTCACAGATTTTTAAAACATTCTATTTTTCCTTCTCATTGCCTCACTAAAACCTCTCTCAAACCAAATATGTTTTTCACTCAAACCCCCATCTTTTTCAAGCTTAATCTCTGCACAATCATCTCAAAGGTATGTTTTCTTAACATTCTTTTCATTTTTTTTTTTTTTTTTTTTTTTTTTATATTTTACAGAAATTGAGTAAGGGTTCTTGAATTGGGGATTTTCGACAAAGGGGTTGGGAACTATGTTTTGGGCAAAAATTTTTCAAAATTTTGATTGGGCTGTGTCCCATTTGATTTGATTGTACCTGTGTTGGCCTCTTGTGGCATTTCAATCATGTATTTAGGCATATTTCCATGTGTTCATGTATTGCTCATTTGTGTAGTGTAGTTGTGCATTCCAAGTGTTTGATACAATGCTCAAGTGGCATTTTTGAGTGGTTTTGGACTCCAATGAGTTCCAATTCCATGATTGAACTTAATAAACATGTTTTGATCAATGGGTGTGTGTTTTACACACTGTGCCCATCATGTGCCTCACAATACCTTGCCATGCATCACCCAGGCACACACTAGGCACACACCATGCACACCTCATGCACACTAGACGCACACACATGTACAGTTTCTAATTTTTTGCTTTTGGTAATGTTCACGTAGTTTAGCACTTTAAGCATGTTGTTTTAACATTGTTATGTTCTGTTTTAAGTGTTTATACTTATGTTTTGAACTAACTTGAATTAATTAAGTTTATGCTCTGTTTTTATGTTCTACACTTGTTTTTGTTTTTGTTTTTTGTTTCCTTATGCAGATGTCTCCCACCAAACACTCTACTTCCAAGAAATCTTCCAAACGTCCTCACACAGATTCTAATAACTTCATATTAGCTTATGCAGACATGGCTTACAATGACTGTTACAAACGAGCCACAATAATTATGGAAAGAGTTGTCAAATTGGATACCTTTGAAGACACTTTCATTCTTGAAGTGTTCAAGGAGAGGACATGGACGAAGCTATTAACTCTGAGTGGAAATGTGTACTCGAAAATCATTAAAGAGTTCTTTTCCAATGCTAGTGTGGACGGAGACCATATTAACTGTTGGGTGAGACACAAGGAATTTATGATTACAAGGGAATCAATCTAGGACTTCCTTGAAGTTCATCCTCCTTCTCAACCAATCACCATGCAATACGATGATCATTTGGAATCTATTGAGGAAATGGTAACGATTCTTGGTGGTACACTAAACAAGAAGTCAACGAACACCATTCCATTCAATCTGGAGATGAGGACTCTAGCATATGTGATGATCCATAATCTATAGTTAGTCACCAATTTGACGACATTGTCCACTCCAAGGACAATTTTCTTATACGATCTTTTCACACACAAAGAGATTAACATTTGTGGACACATTTTCCACCTCCTGACCAAGAGTATCACTAAACGGAACTTAAGGACAATCATGCCATTCCCTACTCCCATCATGGGACTCATTGCAAAGGCAAAGTTCAAACTTTCGAGCGGTCTCACTATTGTGCCTAGAGATTACCCTATTGGTGCACACACAGTGACTCGAAGCACAGCTCACATTAGAGGATCCAAAACCAGTGTGTCTCAAATACCAAGGGATCATGTTGAGGAAAAGGGTGGAGATACAGAGGAGAAGATTGAGAGATTCACCTCTGCACTAGAGTTTTGCTCAGCCATCTTCTCAAGCACAGGCACAGGGACCTAATAGACTTGATCGCCTTATTGCTAGAGTAGACCAAATGTTTGGCATGCTTGACTCCTATGTGCAACACACTGTAAACCAATTTACATACATCCAAGGTCAGATCACTGCATTATCTTCTCAGATTGACTATATATTGATGGCGTAGGGATTCGATTCAGAGTCCGAGAAGTTCTAGCCTCTTTGGCCATTTTGGTCAAAAATGAGGAGAAAATTTTGAGGCGGAGCTTGTATAGTTGAGGGGGAGCAGAGCTTAGTCATAGATATTGGTTCATTATTGGCGGTTTAGCGTTTTTATGTTTGGTTTAATCTTTATTAGTGTTTGTAACTCTTGGATAGTTTTGTTGCTTTCTTTTAAAGTTTAAGTACTTTGTTTTTAAGTTCAGTTTATTATTCAGTACCTGTGTTTCTTTCATTGCTTTGTAGCAATTTTTTTAGTACTTTTAGATGTTGCAAAATTATCTTAAGTACCTCACATGTGTACCCTAGTAGGATTTTGTATCCTAGATGCAAATACTTCATGTATTGTACATTGGTTATGTGTTAGACATGCAATTGATAATTGCAATTGGTCTTAATTGCATTGCTTGTCCGGATGAGCATTTACTAGCTAAATGTTCATTGTAGTCATTCTTTAATGACTGTTCCTATATGATCAAGATATGCTTAATTGTTTTATAGTTTATAAACTTGATTGTACTTTACTTGCTTATATACGTACCATGTATTCAACTTGTCATAAGCTCAATGAAAGTTTTGTTTATGTGCAAGTGTTTCAGGTTATAGGTCTATACATGTAAGTGCTTCACAACTTCTAGACTAGGTGTGAGTGAGTTTTGCCATTGTTCCCAAACTCACATTTAAGTCTAGAGTTTGTTTTAGGGATTTTGTCATGGAATAGCTAAAGGGGGAGATTGTAAAGTTGTAATTTACAACTTTTTTATGTTGGCTTTAATTCCGTGCCAAATTTGATTATAATTATGTTCAATCTTATGTACCCTATATTATTTGTGAGATCTTATTGTAAGGGTTGTGTGTGAGAGAGATGAAGGTTGAATTTATTCAATCTTTTGTTGGCTTTATTTCGTGCCAAATTTGCTTGTAATTTAGCATTTAGAAATCCTATGTTAGGTTCTAAAGATTTAGGATTTTATGTATTTAGAACTCTAATGTGTAATGTTGGCAAACCATGATCAAAACAATATGTTTAGTCTTGTTTAGGCTTGCTCAAAGTATGTTTATTTGTAAAATTGGAATCGAGTGATTGCAGATTTATTAGACTAAATCTATAAGGCTCGATCGATCGAAAATTAGACTCGATCGATCAAATCACGTACAGATTTATTTTTCTGCAGAGTTCCAGTTCAGCCCAAACTCTATTTAAACGTCTTGGGGATCAAGTAAAACACTCCTATTTATAAGGAAAACCCTAGAACGTTTTTGTGACTTTGGAAGAGAGAGATTAGAGTGCCTCTTGTGCCTCCTTTTATTTTTAGGGTTTTGTACCCAAACCTCTTTAAGTCTTTGTTGCTCATATTTGCAATTTATGTGAATCTCTTGTGAGATCCTTGAGGAGTTTTCCTTCACATAAACTTAGAGTTTTCAAGGTAGAGATATTATTTACATCTTGATGATCAACAAGGTTGCTACCATTGGAGCTTAAAGAAAAACAAGCGGGGAGCTTGTAGCCGGTTGAAGAATTCAAAGAAAGAAGGAGTCCGTAGATTCGGAGTTTGCACGTGGTCATGTCAGTAAGTTCTACTGGTGGGTAGCATTAGGAAGTCGAATGGGGAGCTTGTAGTCCTTTTGTAAGAACTTCAATTCTTTCATAGTGAATTCTGTGTTGTCTTGAGGATCGGTGGGTCAAATCCTCCCCAGGTTTTTACTGTGTGGTTTCCTGAGTGATCATATCATTGTGTCTTTTATTATTCCGTTGCTTTATTCTTTTGATATGATTATTTGATTGCTTTAACCTAGTATTGCATAATTTGACTAAGTAACAACTTGGCTAATTAATCTAGGCTAACCAATCTGGTTGTTTTTAAGGGGTCTAAAACTGTTCATCCTATATTTAGGTGGGAATCATGTAAGGGTAGGATGTGAGAGAGTGTGAAGAAAAGCTCAAAAGTGTACAGAAAAGCTTAAAAGTGTGCACTCAAGAAGAGCCTCGTGACTGGATCTCGTGACTGGCGAGTTGCCAAAGGTGGCACACATGCGAAGCATGTAGGGGATGCTGAAGGGTCACGCCAGTTGTTGCACTACAGGACAAAACCTCCAGTTTGGCCAGGTAGTTAGCTCTTGACTCAAACTCGCGACTCGTTCTAGTCGCGAGTTCGAGTCACCATAATGCCTTGTTTGGTTGTAACTGATTCTTCACATTCCTTATACTATAAATACCCTTATACCCACGATATGTAGAAAGTTTCCAGAGAGAATTTTGAGAGAGAAACCCTAGAGTAAAACAAGATTGACTCATTTACAATCTTCATCATTTGATTCTCCAAATTCCTCTACTCTTACCCTCTCCATTGATATATCATTGAGAGGTATATTAGCCAAATCCTTATCTCACTATACCTATATCTGTGAGAAGGTTTTTTAGTACTTGGGAAGCAGTTTAGAAGAGACTAATTCATTTTGGTTGATGCAATGGGCAATTACGGGATTCGGTAAGCTAGAGAAGATAAGGTTCGGCATAACCTTGTTGGAGCAAAAAGCTTGGAGGGCTTAGGTGCACTAGGTAGATTAGGCTTGGAGGGTCTTTTACTATTCATGTATCCTAACTTTATTCTCTAGTGGATTATTGACCACTTGGAGGGCGGCAGAGAGGTTTTTCACAGAGGACATCGGTTTCCTTTTTGATAACATATCACTGTGTTGTCTTTGTGTTTGCATCTCTCTTTCCTTAATCTTTGCCTTTTAATTACTGCTGTGGTTGTGATTAATTTCAGTTTAGATTGTTTTACCAATTCTGTTTTAGCTTATGTTCATATTCTGCACATATATTGTTTCATTATAAGCTAGTATTGGTAATTTGTGAATTGGGGGTTTAAACATTCGTTGGTGTTTTACACACTAATTGAATATTCAATTGGTATCATTTCCTCTTCGATAACACATCACTGTGTTGTCTTTGTGTTTGCATCTCTCTTCCAATAATCTTTATCTTTTAATTTCTGCTGTGGTTGTGATTAATTTCGGTTTAGATTGTTTTACCAATTCTGTTTTAGCTTATGTTCATATTCCACACATATATTATTTGATTATAAGTTAGTGTTGGTAATTTGTAAATTGGGGGTTTAAACATTCATTGGTGTTTTACACACTAATTGAACATTCAAGAGAGAGTGCGAAGACTCAAGGCAATTAAAGACTAAAGCTGTTTTCATGGGTATCTCGTGAGTAAGCTTACCGCAAAGTGATGCATGTGCCTTGCACATGACTGGAATGCGAAGAGTCAGGACAGGATGGAGATAATTGGTTTTCGTGAGTGTCTCGCGGGTAAGGCCTTCTCGCGAGATACCCACAAAACATTCTGTCTTGCTGAACTGTCATTTCTGATACACACTATCTATACCCATACTATATATACCCACATTACCCATAGATGTCGAGGAGTGCTTCTGAGAGAAAACCTTAGCCACAAATCTTGAGAGTTAGAGATTGTTATACATACAATTCTCTACACAATTCATTGTGGATTTTCCTTAATTCCTACCTTTCCATTTCCATACACTTGAGAAGCTGATAGCCTAAACACTTACCACATCCTTTTAGAGTGTCAAGTGAGGTTTTGGTGCTGCTGGGAAGCATTGAAAAAAGTCAAGTTTTGGCGGATGCAATCGGGAGTATTACGGGATCCGAAGAGCTAGACAAGACACGGTTCCGAGAAGCTTTGTTAGAGTAGGAGCTTGGAGAGCTCAGGTACATTGGGTAGATTAGGCTTGGAGGGTCTCTTACTATTCGTGTATCCTAACTGATTGTCTAGTGGATCGATTTACAACTTGGAGGGCGGCGGATAGGTTTTTCACCGAGTTCTTCGGTTTCCTCTTTGATAACACATCGCTGTGTTATCTTGTATTTGCAACTCTCTTCCCTTACTCTTGTGCCTTACTTTTATTGTTTGTTGTTCATGTTTATGCACTAGAGTAATTTCGGTTAATTGCGCTTCATTTACTCTTGTTTCCACACTTAGATAAGTTAGAGTAATAGTAATCTAACCGTAATTTTTAATTGGGGGTCTAAACAAGCTCTTGTGTTTTCCAGCTTTCAAAAACAAGCGGTTGCAAGTAAAGGAATCCCAGTATCTTATACTAACCTACAGTTGAACCCTTACCCCAATACATGACTAATCAATAGATACGTGGATCCCAGTACGCAACTTAATCACCAACTTGAGAAAGATGTTGTCTGCAAAGTTCTTCAATTCATCACACGATGAAGATCACAAAACTCTTTGGTTACAAAACCCTAAGGTGTACAAACGTAGTAGCTTCGTCAAGAGAAAGACGAACTAGGGCAAATTCTGCCTCTGGTCATAAATTGCATGAACAAAACTTTGCTTCACACTTGCGCAACCTTTGATGGCCTTTAAAATAATCCTTATATGTGTTTAGGGTTTTGAGAAAAGTAAGCCCAAACATATACACACGAATTGGATGAAAATTAGCTTTGAAAAACTGAATTTCTTAAACCTCGACAGATAGGATATCTACGAGCTAGCTGTCGAGTTTTAGGCTTCAGTAGCTTTTTAAACCTCGATAGATGCTAGTTGTTGAGCTTTAAAATCCAGCACTTCTTCACTTCTTTCTTGGATAGATTTGCATGGCTTTAACACTTAAACTTGAAATTTTGTTTCTTGAAGTATTAAACACATTCTAGATCTACCCAATTACAAGTAAAGTGCATTTTGTCAAAGAATTAGCCAATTACATAAAATATTGACGTATGTTCCTAACATGATTCATATATCTCCTTACACCCTCAATCCAAATGAAGAGCCTTCGGGTCATCAACTAAACATGGTCCGAAATAGAGGTCACTAGTGTAGGTTTTTCAAGCCAAGTGCATACAAGTCGCATTGCGCTTGGTCATTAAGTGGACCCACTTCTTAAGAAGTATATGAAAAAAGTTCCATATCCTATTACATCAACATTATTTATAATGATTAACTTATCACTCTTTAGTATTAAATTATAGAAGGCATGAAACACGCTGTGGTATTGTGCGAGTATCATAAGATCACGCCTACCACTTTAGTCAACAAGAGGTGATGTTGTGCTGAAAATTTCATCCCACTTAGCTTATCAAAAAAAAAAAAAAAAAAAAAAATCTCACTTATAGGGAACTGATCACCACCTCCATTGATAGAAAACGCTATAAGAGCATTCACATTTAAGAATGTAAAAAAATAGCTATTTTATATTCTCAAACAATACTTTATCTATTTTATCAACTTATTTTATAATACACCAAATGTAAACTACCTAATAAAATAAATATAAAACTAACCTATCTATCTCCTCTCCTATCTCTCTTCTCTCTTTCCTTTTCTTTCTCTATCTCTTTCTTAACCACCCATCACACAAACCCAAACTTGGAACAATGCCTCTAACACCCACCACCACTACCACCACCACCATCACCACCATTTATTTATCGTCGCTCTCTCTTCCTCTCTAACTCTCTCTCTCTCTCTCTCTCTCTTTGACTATCTCTTCTGTTAGGACATATGTAATTCACTTGTTAAGAACATATGTTGTTCTTTTATATAATTGGCTAATCTTTTGACAAAACGCACTTTACTTGTAATTAGGTAGATCTAGGATGTGTTGAAATACTTCAAGAAACCATGTTTCAAGATCAAGTATGGAAGCCTTTAAGTCTGTCCAAGAAAACAAGCTGAAAGTGTAAAGTTACTAAAGCTCGACAGCTGGCTCAATAGCTAGCATGTGTTGAGGTTTAGAAAGCTGTTCAAGCCCGTAAGCTCGATAGCTTCTCGACAGCTTCTATCTGTCGGGGTTTATAAAATCAGAATTTCTGATATGATTTCTTAGGATCCGTGAATGTGTCTTTGGGCCTTCTTTTCTCCTAAACTTAGATATATAAAAAGATTGTTTTAAGGGCCGTCAAATAGTTCACAAGTTGCATAAGCATTGAGCAAACTCTGTTTAAGCAAATTATGACCGAAGACGAAGTTTCGCCCTAGTTCATCTCTTCTGAAGAAGTTGCGTGTATGTGCACCTTTGGGTTTTGTGACCAAGCATCTTTTTGATCTTCATCGTGTGGATGAACTGAAGAACTTTGTAGCCAACAACTCTTTTCTAGTTGGTGATTGAAGTCATGTATTGGGATCTGCGCAAATTGGTTAGTCACGTACTTGGGAGCTGTGCATCAAAAGGAGAAACTATCACTACAGAACAAGTCCAATTGGCTATTAGGGTAAGGGTTCAGCTGTAGGTTGGTAAGGTACTTGGGATTCCTTTACTTGTAACCACTTGTTGTGATAATAATGGAGTTTCGGGAGTGGTGACCTGAAAATCACCTGGTGGGGTTTTTGCCGTTAGGTTTTTCCTATTCGTAAGCAAATCACTATGTTATTTATTTTTCACTGCATAATTAGTTTATTGGTGATTTGTTTGTGCTACCATGCGTTTTCATGTTAATTTGATTAATTAATTGAACTTGGCTAATTAATTAATTAATTCATTATAAGGGGTCAATTCGTTTTTGGCCTATCAAGTGGTATCAGAGTAGGCACAATTTGATTAGGTTTTAATCTTTGCTGTGTGATCCATTGACCCCTGTTGTCATGGAAACTCTTGATTGTTTTGATTTGCACGATCTTATGTTGAATGATGATGATGACATTCAAGATGCCTATTGCAAGCTTTATAATTTTTGTATGAAATCTCTTGAATGTTCTACAAAATTAAAAGCTAAATTTAAAAAAGTCAAGCTTGAAAAAGATGATTTGATTGCAAAATTGGATGAAGCGAATAATTTGAATGAAAATTTTAAAAATCAAATTTCATCTCAGGTGGACAAAATTAATAGTTTGGAAGAGCAACTAGTTGAATTTAAAACTGAAGTTGAAAAATTAACTAGTGCCAAACTTGTTGAGCCTAACTCAAAAGTAAAAGATTTTTATATTCCCCTATTTAAAAGGAATAATGAAGAGTTGAAGGCTAATATTGCTAGGATAGACAAAGCTAAACAATCTGATGTTATTGTTGAACTTTCTAAACATATGTCTAAAACTCCTTCTAGGTTGAATAAAAATTCTGAATTTGTCACCACTTGTCATCATTGTCATATTGTTGGTCATATTAGGCCAAATTGTCCTAAATTAAGGTCTTTGTCAACCTCTAAGGTTAGAACTCCTTCTAGGAAGCATAGTAGTTTGAAAACTACTCATGTTTATAATGAAAAGTTGAAGGCTAATATTGCTAGGACAGACAAAGGTAAACAATCTGATGTTAACGCTGAACTTTCTAAACATATGTCTAAAACTCCTCCTAGGTTGAATAAAAATTCTGAATTTGTCCCCACTTGTTATCATTGTCATATTGTTGGTGATATTAGGCCAAATTGTCCTAAATTAAGGTCTTTGTCAACCTCTAAGGTTAGAACTCCTTCTAGGAAGCATAGTAGTTCGAAAACTACTCATGTTTGTCACCATTGTGGTGCTTCCGGTCACACTCGTCCTAATTGTTTCAAGTTGTTTCCTCATAAGCGAGTGTCAAATAGGTCTCATCCTTTGTCTAAAGGCTCTGTACCTATTCTTGGTGAATTATTAAAAGTTTTGAGCTTTTTGACTCAATTTCAGGAGAATTCTAATTCCTCTATGTCCTTTAGTAGTCATACTAGAACATGTGCCTTTCATCTTCACGGCCAAAGACTCATGCTATGTGGGTGATAAAGGATCCTAAGACTTAATTGTCTTTCTGTTTGTCCTCTGCTTTAATTCTTTCTATCTAAAGTAGGACTCTCTTGCTTGATTTCTTATCTGTTTTTGAAATCATGCTTTCATGCATTTGCATCTAGTTTTATGCATTGCTTTGCTTTGCTTAACATGTTTTTGTGTGTTTATTTTCAGTTTTGCTTATTTTTGTTTTTAAAATTAAAAAAAATTGAAAAATCAGAAAAATATAAAAACAGTGTGTGTTTTGTGTACATTGGTACTTGTGTACCTTGGATGGCTATTGAAACAAAGTTTTCTAAACTTTGTATCTTTTTAGCTTAGATGAGCATCTCTATGCACAACTAAGCAAGTGAGTTTTGTGACTCTTGTTTGTGATGAGTAAGATTAAGTGATCTCTTATACTTAACACTCGTATCACTCTTTTTGATGGTTAGGACTAGAAAATCCTAAGAGAAAGACATAAATAACCATCTCACCACTGTTGCTCGCCAATCATGAAAGACATCTGTATGCTTCGGCATAGCAAAATTATGATGTCAATGACATTTGTGTGCTTCGGCATAGCAAAATTGGAATGTCAAATATCATTGGATATTTCTTTTCTATCTCTTATACGACCATACATGATATACTTAAAAAGAAAATATGCAAAGAAAATAAAAAGCAAAAATATTAAAAATACTTTAAATATGATAGCAAGCGTGTATTCTAGGAGATGTGGGAGTTATAGGATGTACCTCAAAGGTGATAGTCCCCATCAAACAGTTATGATTGTGTGTGAGTGAAAATGATTTTCTCATATCTCAAATTGTCATAACATGTATACACTTATGCAATCTTGCGATGTTTTTCACACACAACACGCAATATTCTTTGCTACTCTTGATACATGTGCAGGTACAATGTGATTTGGCCATCACTAGGTTTACATGTGTTTATGTATGCTTACTAAACTGTCTTGACTTGTTTTTGAAATAAAAAATTGATTAGTCTTGTTTAGTGTGTGTGTGTTTTTGGGATCCATGTGCTTAAAATTTTGTTGAGAGATGATTTTGAGAGCCTATTATGTTGATTGGATCATTGATTGAGTTGCTTATTAGATTGCATTCATGTCTGTGTTTTTAAAAGCTAGCTCAACACCTCCTCGATACCTCCTCGATACCTTGCTATCTATCGAGCTTCTCAAGCTTTTTCTTATCGCAATCTCGATAGCTCCTCAACACTTGGTGGATCGATCGAGAAATCTCTTGCCTCCTCGATAGCTTCTCGATACATGGCCGATCGATTGAGCTTATGTTTCGTTTCTGGTGTTTTATTCCTCGTTACCTCCTCGACACCTGAATCTGTCAACGACCAATTTTCTTGACACCTCCTTGACAGTTGTCTCGGCACCTCTTGATATTTGTATCTATCGAGATTTACTAAGGTTCTATTTAAAATCCTCGTGTGATTTGGTTCTCATTTTCTTGATCTATCAACACCTGTTCACCTCCCAAACTTTCTTTTCTCACTCAAAACCCTCAACCCACGTGATTTTCGGCCTTTCTTTGCTTTAAATCACTTGGTATGATCTCTTATCTCTTTATTCTTCATGTATTTCATGATTTTGAAACCTAGGTTTTGAGGTTTTTGAAAAATTTTGAGGTTTTTCAAAATTGATGAGTTATTATTGAAATTTGGGATGGATTTTCACTTAAATGAGTTTAAAATCTCATGCATTGCATCACATATGCATTATAACTGTATTATCATGCATTTAGATGTGTGCAAATTGATTATGTGCTGGTAGGATTGGATTGGGCTGAGCCAATGATGAAATTTCTTTTGTATGTCACATGTTCATGCATTCCCCATGCGTACGTACTCTCTTTTCAATATGCTTGTTATATTTGAATTGCTTTGGGGCTTTTTTGATTGTCTCTCTCTCTCTCTCTCGCCCCTCTCATTCTGTTTACATTAGTCGTGTCTATGGCACATAAGCGTAAATCTGCTTCGTCTCGGAACCCTCTTCGTTCTGGGGCATCATATTCTGATCCTACTCCTTCTAACATTCGGTTCCGTGATGAGGATACTTGTAAAGCTTTCTCGGAGAACTTTTCTCGACGAGGTGTTCATTCGGAATGCCAAGTCATTTTGGCGAATTTCGCCGACACTGACCTTCTCGATGTCATTCACAGTCGAGGATAGGAGTCACTGTGTGACGTCCCGGTCACCTGTCCTTTCGTGCTCATTCAGGAGTTTTACTCTAACATGCACGGGATTGATCGTTCTGTACCTCTTTTCGAGGTATGCACATTCCTGTGACACCGCAGCTTGTTGTGGATGTGCTTCGGGTTCCTAGGGTAGTGTCTCTTGATTATCCTGGTTGTGAGCGTCTACGGACTGTGTCCAAGGATGAGCTCATATCTGCTTTTTGTGAGTGCCCTTTTGAGTGGGGTGAGCGTCAGTTTACATCATGTTGGCCTTTTGCTAAAGGTTCTAGATTCTTAAACATGGTGATGACCTTTGTACTTCATCCTCTCTCTCATTATAACTCTATCACAGAGCCTTATGCTCGGTTTTTGTTATCTCTCCTTGAGCATCTTACTATAGATTTTCCTTCTCATTTCATTCTATCTATTATAGATATTTATTTGGATGTGGCGACCCGTGATAAGCTCATCTTTCCTTCTGCTATCACGAGGATCTTACGCCATTTTTCTGTTCCTTTTCCTTTGTCCGACCATTTCACTTTTATGTGTGCCATAGACGCCGCTACCGTAAAACGTAGTGAGGTGCAATTGAGGTCGCGACAGCCGGATTCCACTCCTCCCTTTCGTTCGGCTCCATCTCAGTCTATTCCATTTACATCCGTTCCCTCTTCTTCTATGAGCGATGTGTCACTTGGAGACATCATGGTGCAGCTGCAGCGTATGGATGTTTGTCTTGATACACTCTCTACTGAGCTGTATCAGGTGAACATTCATATTGGTCGTATTGCACGACGGCAGGCAGCTATGGGTGGCTATGCTTCTGAGGCTTCTCCTTCACCACCTCCTCTAGTGGCTTCTGATTTTGATGCTGAGGATGATGATGATGATGGTGATGATGATGATGCTTCTAATGATGATGATGGAGATGCTAGTTCTACCGATGAGATGTCTACTTGACACTCTTACCCTTTGTCACTCGTGACAAAAAAGGGGGAGTAGTTTTGAGATATGAGAGTAGTCATTCTTAGGGGGAGAGTTAGTATAGGACATTTTTGTTAGGGGGAGTGTTGTGGATGATATGAGGGATGTAGTGAGGATTTCATGTATTTTTTATTTTCTTTCTTCTTTAGATACATTGATATTGTACATTGGGTCTTGTGACCATTTATTGACATACATTGTACTTATTTCTTTCTATATGTGGATGTATGTTGTTTCTTTCACCTACCTCTTACATGTTTTTGTTTCTTTTCTCTTTTTATACACATGTTTCTTATAATTGTATGCAATCTATTATTTCTGTTTCACACTAAGATGCCTTGATGAGTTTTGTTTAAAGTGTTTCAAAAATACAGGTTGTCAAAGTCTACTTGCCATAAAGTTTCTTCTTGCAAAGTTTTTCAAGAGTTTGTGTTAGGATAGATTTTATTGTATGTAATAAGTGAGTATGAGTTGAGTGATTTATGACTTCTCTCATATGTTCATTTGTTAGTTGTGGTTTTGTCACGGATTGCCAAAGGGGGAGCTTGTTAGGACATATGTAGTTCACTTGTTAAGAACATATGTCTTTCTTTTATGTAATTGGCTAATCCTTTGACAAAATGCACTTTACTTGTAATTGGGTAGATCTAGGATGTGTTGAAATACTTCAAGAAACCATGTTTCAAAATCAAGTATGGAAGCCGTCAAGTCTGTTCAAGAAAACAAGCTGAAAATTGCAAGGTTACTAAAGCTCGACAACTAGCATGTGTTGAGGTTTAGATAGCTATTCAAGCCCGTAAGCTCGATAGCTTATCGACAGCTTCTATCTGTCAAGGTTTATAAAATCACAATTTCTGATTTGACTTTTTGGGATCCATGAATGTGTCTTTGGGCCTTCTTTTCTCCTAACCCTAGACATATAAAAGGATTGTTTTAAGGGCTGTCAAAGAGTTCACAAGTTGCATAAGCACTGAGCAAACTCTGTTCAAGCAAATTGTGACCGAAGACAAAGTTTCGCCTTAGTTCATCTCTTCTGAAGAAGTTGCTGTGTATGTGCACCTTTGGGTTTTGTGACCAAGCATCTTCTTGATTTTCATCGTGTGGATGAACTGAAGAACTTTGTAGCCAACAACTCTTTTCTAGTTGGTGATTAAAGTTGCATACTGGGATCCGTGCAAATTGGTTAGTCACGTACTTGGGAGTCGTGCATCAAAAGGGGAAACTGTCACTATAAAACAAGTCTAATTGGGTATTGGAGTAAGAGTTCAACTGTAAGTTGGTAACGTACTTGGGATTCCTTTACTTGTAATTGCTTGTTGTGATAATAATGGAGTTTCAGGAGTGGTGACCTGAAAATCACCCAGTGGGGTTTTTGTAATTAGGTTTTCCCCATTCGTAAACAAATTACTGTGTTATTTATTTTCCGCTGCATAATTAGTTTATTGGTGATTTGTTTGTGCTGCCATGCGTTTGCATGTTAATTTGATTAATTAATTGAACTTGGCTAATTAATTAATTAATTCATCACAAGGGGTTAATTCATTTTTGGCCTATCATCTTCCTCTGAAATAAACTAAACAAAGCAACATCCAACAAACCCACAACTCTTTTCTAGTTGGTGATTGAAGCCGCGTACTGGGATCTGCGCAAATTGATTAGTCACGTACTTGGGAGTCGTGCATCAAAAGGGGAAATTGTCACTATTGAACAAGTCTAATTGGGTATTGGGGTAAGGGTTCAATTGTAGGTTGGTAAGGTACTTGGGATTCCTTTACTTGTAATCACTTGTTGTGATAATAGTGGAGTTTCGGGAGTGGTGACCTGAAAATCACCCAGTGGAGTTTTTGCCATTAGGTTTTCCCCATTCGTAAACAAATCACCGTGTTATTTATTTTCCGCAGCATAATTAGTTTATTGGTGATTTGTTTGTGCTGCCACACATTTGCATGTTAATTTGATTAATTAATTGAACTTGGCTAATTAATTAATTAATTCATCACAAGGGGTCAATTCATTTTTGGCCTATCATCTTCCTCTGAAATAAACTAAACAAAGCAACATCCGACAAACCCACACCTATACCCATAAGCAACCCACCACCATTGAGCAACACACCACTGCTGAGCAACCCAAACACATCACTTAGCACCAAAACTGCTAATTCAAACTGAAATTGGTACCCAAAACCCAAACAACTGGCCGCCACCACCACCATCACCGCAAACAAAAGCCAAAACCCTTAGCATGCCAAAACTCAAACAAACCTCAGCAGCAATCGATTCAAACAAACCCAGCAGCAACCGATTCAAACAAACAAACCCATCCATTGATTCAAATCTAATCCATCGATTTGAACACATAAAGTCGTCATTGCTACTACCGTTAACAGATAGGTCATGATTTTGGTCCAGCCAAGAGAGAAGGAAATCAGAGAGAGATCGGTAGCTAGGTTTGAGAGAGGGAAAGTTTGAGTTTGGTGTGACTTGAGAGAGAATTGATGAGAATGAGATGGAAAGTGGAGACTGATAGATGAGAGAGGGAAAAATTTACATCTTGAGCTATAGTGGATTGTATATATAAGAACCCATTTTTCACAGTTGCTAAAATTTGCTAGCAATAGCAATCCGGTTAAACCAGGTTTTGAGCATGTGAGGATGTAAAATAGCAACTGGGGGGGGGGGGGGGGGTTGTAAAACCCCCTAATGCTAATGCTCTAAATACATCTTTTACCTCCACAAATGAGCTATGATTTCTAGAGCCTATACACACACCAATTAAAGCATTCACATCCGGTATTGCAAATGGTATATGTAGGGGAATTTTAGCATCAATGCACGAAATAAGCCCATTACCCGGTCTTGTACTTGTAAATTTTTTTACAATAGTGCTACAGTACCGTCTTACTTTTTTGACGATACTATAGCATCTTGTATAAGTATTATATTTCTCTCTCTCTCTCTCTCTCTCTCTCTCTCTCTCTCTCAGCCACTCAGTTCTCTTCTTCCTTTCTATTTTTTTTCTCTGATTCTCTATTTCTTCATCCTTAGTTTTCACTCCTCTCACATCTCTTTCTTTCGTTCAAAGCATGCCACCAGAGCTGGGATGTTGGGTTGGTGATCGATGTCGAGGTGGGGTGGTCTTGGTGGTGGCAGTGTGGGTATGGGTCGGTGATTGATGACAGTGACGTGGGGTGGTCTTGATGGTGGCAGCGTGGGTTTGAGTCGGTGGTTTTGGGGGTGGTCTGTGATGGTGGGTTAATCTGGGTTTATGGTGTGGGTTGGTCTAGGTTTGTGTGGGTTTGCTTGGTTTGGGTTAATCTAGGTTGTGGGTTGATTTGGGTTTGTGTGGAGGCATGGAGACGACGGCGGGAAGGCGTGGAGACAACGCCAGTGGAGGCGTGGAGATTAGCTTCAAATGGGTTCTGAACTTTTAATGTGGATTTTTCTTTGATTTTTTGTGGGTTTCTGTGCGTGGTGGTGGTAGGTATGTTGTTGCTATGGGGGTGTCTCTAGTTATGGTGGCAAAGGTGGGTTTTAGTTGTGTGGATTTTTGCTTTGATTTTTTTGTTGGTTTCTGTGCATGGTGGTGGTGGGGGTGGGATGTTGTCGTGGTGGTGCATCTAATGGGTTTTTTCATGGTGGTGGTGGTGGGATTCTTGTGGCAAAGGTGGTGGTGATGGGTGGCTGAAAGAGAGAGACAGTGAGAAAAAGATAAAAAGATAAACAGTGATGGAGGAGAAGGGTGGGAGAGAGATTGGATTTGTATTATTTTATTGGATAGTTTATATTATTTTAATGAGTTGAATAGAAAAATAAAAGTTGGAATGTTAAGTGTGTTGTAAAATGATATGGTATAATTAATAAAGTAGCTTTTGAGATAGTAAAATGGAATTTTTTGAAGAAGCCAGATGCGGATGCTGTTATTTCCTATAAATTTATTGGTTTTTCTAGTACTAACTTAATCTTCAAAGGACCCTCAAGCCAACTCACTAGTTGGCTGAAAAACTAGGAAGTACGCACTCTTCCTTTTAAAAAAAAAAAAAAAAAAAAAAAAAAAAAAAAAAAAAAAAACAATTATTCACCCCCATACTATAACGTAATATTCATTTGGTAACCAAATCATTTCATTTTCAACATTTTCAATTAAGAATTTCGCTATTTTTTAACTAGTCAAAACTTTTTTTCACAACTGTTTTAGTTTTATTTCGTCTGTCCACTCTTCCATTCTTAAACTTACGTTTTATTTTATTTAAAAATTTAATATTCTTCTTCCATTTACTTTATTTGAATAAGAAATAGAGAAGGAAATGGAATGGTTTTCATCCTAAAAACTAATTCAATAATTATAATGGAAGAGGAAAAAATTAAATTTGACGTTTTTGTTGAATACACCAAAAAATACTAGTTAAGCAAGTATTATGAGCAGTAATATATTGCCTTAATAGTTCTCCATGGCAAGCTTCTTGAATTGCAAACACTGTTATTATAAGAATTAAGAAGGAACTCGAGCTAATACTCATCTCTTTCTCTCTGGGTGATTTTCTTTTTCCTTTGCATCCTTATATAGAGAGCTAGCGGCCTTCTTTGGCAAACAATTCATTTTTTAATAATATGGAAAATAGCTAAGCCTGCAACAGTAAAAAATTTAATAACACAAGACTACAAGAGAGTTTCAGGTTGACTTTTCTTGCAACTTGATTTCTTTCTACACTCTTTGGTTACTTTTAATTAGTTGACTACAAATACAATATGGACAACCTTCAAAAACGTGGTTAGGGTTTTGTTTAAATACCTAGTGTAAAAACATAAAACTCTAAATGTTTAATGAAGTAGGGCTGAGTTGGAAATTCTGCAGAAAAATCAACCTGTGCGATTTTCGATCGATCGAGCCTGTCCTTCGATCGATCGAGCCAAGCCGAAAGTCCCAAGTACTTCTGCAGCCACTCGATTCCAACTTTACAATAATAGACCAACTTTGAGCAAGCCTAAATAAGACTAAATACATTGTTTTGATCATGGTTTGCCAACATTACAAATTAGAGTTCTAAATACATAAAATCCTAAGACCTTAGAACCTAACAGGAAGATGATTTTTCTTCCTCATCTGATTCTTGCTATCAATCTGCTGATGACTCTTCTGATTCACCCAATGTTAAAATTGGTTGTAGAGATTCCTGTTGTAATGTTATTAAATCTGTTAATGTCCTCACCAAAAGTGAAGAAAATGAAAGCTTGTTAATTAAATTGATAAGTCAAATTGAAAACCTTGAATTACAAAAAGAATATTTGGATAAGTTTAAGAAGAATTTAATAAAAGATGAAACTGGTAAAAAACTAAAATCAACTATAAGTGACAGGGTTTAGACCCCTTAAACCACAAACAAATTGCGTAGCCTAGATTAATTAGCCAAGTTTTTACTTAGTCAAATTAAGCAATTCTAGGTTAAAACAATTACAAAATCATATCATGCATGTAAACATATAAAGCAGCGGAAAGTAAATAACACAGTGATATGATCACCCAGGAAAACCAAACCGGTAAAAAACTTGGGGAGGATTTTACCCACCGATCCTCAAGGCAAAACGGAATCCACTAAGAAAGAATTGAAGTTGTTACAAAAGGACTTACAAGCAACCCCGCTTGACTTCCTAATGCTACCCACCAGTAGTAACTTCCTGACACGACCACGCATAGGCTCCGAATCCACGGACTACTTCTTTCTTTTGTCTTCCTTCAATCAGGTACAAGCTCCTCACTTGTTAATCTTTAAGTTCCAAGGCAGCAACCAAGTTGATCATCAAGATGTAGAAGAATCTTAATCTTGAAAACCCTAAGTTATGTGTAAAGGAAAGCTCCTCTAGATCTCACAAGAGATTTACACAAAACCGCAATGTATGAGCAACAACACAACTTGTGCAACTCTGAAAAACGTAGCTAGGGTTTGCCTTATATACCTAGGGCAAAAACATAAAAACCTAGACGTTTAAAGAGTTAGGGCTGAGTTGGAATTCTGCAGAAAAACGCATCTGGGCCGATTTTCGATCGATCGAGAATTACATTCGATCGATCGAGCCAGGCCGAGAAGCTCCAATGCTTCTGCAGTCTCTCGATTCCAACTTTACAAAATTAAACCAACTTTGAGCAAGCTTAAACAAGACTAAATACATTGTTTTGATCAATGTTTGCCAACATTACAAATTAGGTTCTAAATACATAAAATCCTAAGACCTTAAAACCTAACAAACTCCCCCTTTGGCAATCCGTGACAAAACACAAATCAAAAGCTCAAAGTTTACAAGTATAAAAGCCCTTTACAAAATAATGCTCAGTTCAACCTAACTACTATCCATCGGTTGCAAGTGTAGACAGCAGCTTTGTTGAATCAACCTGTATATTCCTGAAATACTCAACAAACACATAAACGTATGTGTGGCAGAAAGTAGTATATAAACAGGTATAATATTCTTGTAAGATTCACACAACTCAAAATAAAGATATATATCAATGAATCAACTCATAAATATAAATCAATAAGCAATGAATCATAAGTCAACAAGAATCAAAAGAAAACATGTATATCAATATATCAATCAATGTTACTATATCAATGTTACTCCCCCTAACATGAATATCCTCAAAAATGATATACAAAGTGAAGCACCTAGATACAAGCTACTAAACTCCACAAAAAATATCCCATGCTAAACAACATATGTCTCCCCCTAACTACAAAATCTCCTCAAAAAGTACAAAACTCCTCTACAAGTCAAAATCACTCCCCCTTTTTGTGACAGAATGCCAAAGGGCAATCAAAAGTCGCCATCAAAAGGTGGTGGTGAAGGTGAATGAAGACGTGCAAGATCAGCTCGCAGAGCACGCAGCTCGTCCAGCAAGTCCACCAAAATCTGACCATGAGCCGCCTGAACGGTCATGACAGTCTCCAAAGTACGACGAACATCAAAGTCGGCCGCAGGAGGTGGAGGAACAGCAGCAGCAGCAGCATCCGCATCAGCACTAACTGGATCAGGAGTATCCTCACCAGCAAGACCTGTAGAAGATAAGGGAGGAGGAAGAGCGCTAGAAGAGGGATCAGACCTAGGGTGTTTAGAACCAGCTCGAAGATGAGCAGCCCTTTGTCTAAGAAAAGACGCACCAATAGGACCGATGACATGAACAGGCTCAGAAGCAGGGAAATCCTCTAAACCTAGATACAATAAAATCCTATGAATGAAAATAGGATGGACGAGAGCATGAGCAGTAGATGAACTCCTATAAACTTCGTTCAAAGAACGAAGAAAAAGATGAGGAAAACTCATAGGAGC
This sequence comes from Quercus gilva, assembly GCA_023621385.1. Lineage (NCBI taxonomy): Eukaryota > Viridiplantae > Streptophyta > Magnoliopsida > Fagales > Fagaceae > Quercus > Quercus gilva. Next base: position 32,699,142 of record CM042478.1, on the reverse strand, counting down.
ATCTGTAACAAGAGCGTACAGAAAAACACACCTCTCAAGAGGAATGGTGTGCAGATGAGAAATGGGCCAGAGTGAGTGACATGCTATCCTAGAGAAAAGATAGGTAGTCTCAGGAAGCTCAGCAGAAGTGATCCGAGGATCAGAACCCCACTGGATAGATGACCCAGTGATGTAAGATATGACATCACTCAACTCGGGTGACTCATCATAGGGATAGACAGGATCCCTAACTAAAGGTACCTCAAGAGCATCAGCCACTACCTGAGGAGTAATGGAGTACTCTACACCTCGTATCCAACTCCGAACAAGGGTGTTGGAATCATAGACGCGGATCGAGATGTTTGAGTAGAACTCTCGAATCAAGGTAGCAGGAGGAGGAGGGTCAGACACAGCAAACAAGGGAAGCCAACCCCTACGCTCAAAATTTGCCCTAATGGCAGGATCAAGCTCATCTAAAGAGACAGACCGCTCAGCCCATATCTTCCTCTTAATGTTTAAAGTGTCATAAAGTTCTTGGTTTTTCTCACTAGGGAACCGCTCACTATCAAAGGAGGGAGGGGAAGGAGTAGGAGTGGGAAGAGTCCTACGAGCTATAGTCTTCCTAGGCATGGTGCTAAGGAAAAGGACAGAGACACAAAGAGAAAACCAAAAAGAATAAACACAAAAACCAAGGGCAGACTGCAAGTTAGCACAAAAAAAAAATATAGAATTAAAATTCTATATGATGCATGAACATTAACAATGTTATGATGCATGAACTAATGCAGTAATCAGGATCAATTTAAGTTCAAATTCATAAAATTGGCTTGAACATAGAGTTTCTTAACAAAAACCCTAAAAAATTTGAGAACAACTTGAAAATTTTTGTACCAAATTGATGAACCAATCATTATAAACTATTGCAAACAATTTATAATAACCAATTGCATCAATTACACAAGCCAATTTCATCAATTAAACCCAATTGCACAAAAAGCCCCAATTCGGATCAATTATAAACCCTAGAAATTTAAGTTTTTCACAAAACACAAAATTGATCAAATTAATCACTCAAGAACATGTCTAGAGGGTGTCCTCAACAAAACCCAATGATCAATTGCAAACATAATGGTCCGAATCAACAAAAATCCCAAAAAGAAAAGTTCCGAAAATCTCCCTAAAAAACGCATGAAAAATGCATGAAAACTTGAAAATAATTTGAAAAGGAAGGATAAAAATGACATACCAGCTTGAGAAGAGAGAGATTGTGCAAAAAATCCGGAGGAAAATGACAAAAATTGACTCTTTTGGCCTTTGCTTTGTCGGATAGAGAAAAGGATTTGAAAAAGTTTTGAATAGTTCTTTTGAAAAAGTCAGAAATCCTCTTTTTAAAAAGCATATTCACGATGTTCGATCGATCGAAAATTACATTCGATCGATCGAATGTGACAGTCAATTTTGCACATTCTGAAGCACTTTTTCGATTGATCGAAGAATACATTCGATCGATCGAAATAGGCAGAGGCACACAAAATTTTGGGGAAAAACATACTTTTTTAAAAAATTGCAAACCCAATTTTGAAACAATTCCTCAAAGCACTTGAACAATGAAAACAAAATGCATGAGTATGAAATGGAATGCATCTTCAAAAACCCAAAATTTTAAACCCAAATCTCTCAAACACAAGTTTTAATTTTCTTCCAAATTAATTTTCTCAAGCAGCAAGTATGTTGTGCACAAATCTCAAGATATTTTTAAACTTAGTTGGTCAAACCAAGGACACACACACTAACATGTACAGTGTTTAACAAAGAGTAACTTGTGAAGTGTGTGAAACTAGCAAAGACTTGAGATACATGTGAGGTGATATGTGAATAGAAATCAAGCACAAAGTCTACACAATTCATCACATAGAATTAAAAGAGACTATCACCTAAAGAGTTACATCCTATAACTCCCACATCTCCTAGAACAAAAGCTTGCAATCATGTAAGTTTCTTGCATTATTGCCTCTTATATGAATTGGCATTCAGCCTAATAGTACACACCGGTTTGAATTAAGTGAATTGGCATCAAGCCTAATAGTACACACCAGTTTTTAATTTAATTTGAGGCTACACCTTATGATCTTTTTGTGCATGTGCTACACTTTCTCGAGCACCAAATCTTATGATATGCACTAAGGTGTTCATGATTGGCTAGTGAACAGTGGTGAGATGGTTATTTATGCCTTTCTCAAAAGGATCAAGTCCGACAGTCAAATAACATATGACTTCAAGATCAAGACAAAGTGATTAAAAACCACACACATCTTTCCCACACAACATGCACTACAAAGTTTCAACTAGTTAAGTGCAGTAAATAAGCTCATCCAAGTTAAACAAGGTACACTAGACATGACATGTGTAAAAAGAATGACCAACCTTGTTTTCAAGAAATCAAGAAAAATAGTGTTCAACAAAGATTTTGCTTTCCCTTTTTTTATTTTTTTATTTTTTTTATTTTTAAAGAGAAAACAAATAAATCCTAGAATGAAATGCATGTATGTAATGCAATGCAAGTCCTAGAACAAAAGAAAAACACAAAAACCAAATAACAATGGTCACAACAGAATAGAGCAATGAAGCACAAGGACCATGTCAGAAAGACTCATTTAGTTCGAGTCTTTTGCATCCAAAAATTTTTAGATGCACCCCGAGCATTGGAGTTCTTATTCACATTAGAGTGATTCCCAACTCCAGAATTGGAATAAAGGTTTAACGCCTTTACCAATTCACCAATTAGTGCCATAGGATCTTGTGCTTGAGGCACAGGCACTTTTGGTCTTTTTGCTCTCTTATCAGCTTGAAGCTTGTAACAGTTAGGACGAATATGTCCAGACTTACCACAATAATGACAAACCCAAGCAGGTTTACCATGCATCTTGTCCTTAGGTTTGGTAGGCTCCTTAGGTTTGGATTCTTTTAAGTCTACCATAATCTTCTTTGGTGGTGAAACTCCTACAGGTTTAACAACCTCACACACAGGGGGTTTAATGGTTTCACTCACAACCTCACTCACAAGAGGTTCAGAAAAAGAAGAAGAAGGAACAAAGACAGTAGAATGGGGTCCAGAATTAAAGATGCTTTCAACATATCCTAACCCAGCTTTATCAGAAGGATACTTTTGAACATTCAGCATGTGATCAAGTTTAGAACTAGCAGATCTAGCAACAGATAAATCATGTTCCAAAGTTCTAACTTTATCAAGCAAAAGCATATTTTCAGATTTAACATTATTCAAAAGATCATTAGCATCAAAAAGTTTTACAAGCAAGTTCTTCTTTTCAAGCTCAAGAGCATCAATTTTCTTCAGGCCAAGATCAACTTTCATAGCATCCTTTGCAGCAATTTTGCAAAGTTTGTTATAGGCCTTTTGAAGATCTGCATCTTCAGAGAGTTCCCCATCAGCAGGGTTCTCCTCAGCAGATAAGCTTTCATCAACTTCAGCAGTAGCAGTGAAAGCAATGAAGTTTCCATCCTCGTCACAACCGGACTCATCATCAGAAACCTCATTATCACTAAGGGTTACAGCCATAGCTTTACCCTTATTCCTTAAGAAAGTAGGACATTCAGATTTGACATGACCATACCCTTGACAACCATAACACTGAGGACCCAAAGAGTTATTAGAAGATTGACCTACTTGTTCTCTAGGTTTTTCAAAATTATTAACCTTAGTGGGATCATTCTTCCTAAAGTTTCTAGGTTCAGCAGTGTTGGTATTCCTTGCCTTCCTGTTTGTATTTCTAAGAAAATTTCTAAAGTTCTTGGCAAGGTAAGCTATCTCCGTGGGAGAGAGCTCATAGGACTTAAGACTTAAGAGCCATTGATTTGGATTTGGCAGTCTTGGGAAGGTCAGACTCATAGGACTGAAGAGATCCTACAAGCTCATCCACAGGGATGGAGTCAACATCCTTACTTTCAGTAATGGCTGTCACTTTGGGTCTAAAGTCTTCAGTTAAGGATCTAAGTATCTTCCTAACAACTTTAGGTTGATCATAGACTTCACCCAAATTATAAGCAGAATTAACAATGTCATTGAGTTTAGCATAAAACTCATCAAAGGTTTCATCATCAGACATTCTAATGCTTTCAAACCTAGAAGTTAATTGCTGCAATTTATTTATTTTAACAGCCTTTGTGCCCTCATGCACAGTTTGGAGGATTTTCCAAGCAGTATGAGCAACCTCAACATTAGAGATCCTCTTAAATTCCTCCATTGAAACAGCATTAAAAATGGCATTCATAGCTTTGCTATTAAATGCAGCTGCTTCTTTTTGAGAAGTTTGCCACTCACTCACAGGAGTAGTGGGCTTCTCCCAACCATATTCCACAGAGTTCCAAACTCTCTCATCAATGGATTTCAGGAATGCTTTCATCCTTACTTTCCAGTAGGCATAATTGTTCCCATCAAAGTGTGGAGGAACAAACAAAGAGTGTCCATGCTCCATGACAGCAGGGGTCAAGGATCAGCTCAGAGATGAAAATCTCAAACAAAAGAGCAACCCGCTCTGATACCACTTGACAGGGTTTAGACCCCTTAAACCACAAACAAATTGCGTAGCCTAGATTAATTAGCCAAGTTTTTACTTAGTCAAATTAAGCAATTCTAGGTTAAAACAATTACAAAATCATATCATGCATGTAAACATATAAAGCAGCGGAAAGTAAATAACACAGTGATATGATCACCCAGGAAAACCAAACCGGTAAAAAACCTGGGGAGGATTTTACCCACCGATCCTCAAGGCAAAACGGAATCCACTAAGAAAGAATTGAAGTTGTTACAAAAGGACTTACAATTAACCCCGCTTGACTTCCTAATGCTACCCACCAGTAGTAACTTCCTGACACGACCACGCGCAGGCTCCGAATCCACGGACTACTTCTTTCTTTTGTCTTCCTTCAATCAGGTACAAGCTCCTCACTTGTTAATCTTTAAGTTCCAAGGCAGCAACCAAGTTGATCATCAAGATGTAGAAGAATCTTAATCTTGAAAACCCTAAATTATGTGTAAAGGAAAGCTCCTCTAGATCTCACAAGAGATTTACACAAAACCGCAATGTATGAGCAACAACACAACTTGTGCAACTCTGAAAAACGTAGCTAGGATTTGCCTTATATACCTAGGGCAAAAACATAAAAACCTAGACGTTTAAAGAGTTAGGGCTGAGTTGGAATTCTGCAGAAAAACGCATCTGGGCCGATTTTCGATCGATCGAGAATTACATTCGATCGATCGAGCCAGGCCGAGAAGCTCTAATGCTTCTGCAGTCTCTCGATTCCAACTTTACAAAATTAAACCAACTTTGAGCAAGCTTAAACAAGACTAAATACATTGTTTTGATCAAGGTTTGCCAACATTACAAATTAGGTTCTAAATACATAAAATCCTAAGACCTTAAAACCTAACAAAAAGCTTTGAAGAAACTTTGGAAAGATTTAATAAAAAGAAATCTAAAGATTTAACTATTAATGATCTTCAACGTGAAATCACTATTGTTAAATAAGAGATAATTGAATTAAAAAATGAATTTAAAAACATTAAAAGTGATAACAATAATCTTAAACAAGAATTGTTATTGTTAAAAATTGATGAAAATCTTGATAAGTCTGATAATGAACAAGATGAGCACAAAGATGGAAATGAATCCAGTCAACAGGCTCTTCTTTCTGATAATGGTATTGTTGATAATTCTCAACTTAATCTTGTTAACAAAGTGCTTCCTCCAAAATGGAATACAAAAGTTAAAATTGTTGTTTCTCATGATTATCAATTCATTTTTATTGCTATGATTGATTTTGGTGCAGATACGAACTGTATCCAAGAAGGATTAATTCCTTCAAATATTTTGAAAAATCAATTGAAAGATTGGTTTCTGCTAGTGGTATTCAAATGAAAATTAAATATGAATTGAATAATGCTCATGTTTGTCATGGTAATGTCTGCTTCAAAATTCCTTTTGTTCTTGTTAAAAATATGACTAATAAAGTGATTCTTGGTCTGTCATTTATAAATGCTTTGTATCCTTTTCTTAATGAATATGATGGTATTATTATTGATCCTTTTGGATAGAAAGTAAAATTCAAATTTGCTTCAAAGTTTGAAATTGATACTGATGATGCTTTAAATCTGATTCATGCTAAAACCAAACATCTTAATTTCCTTTAGCAAGAAGTTAGATACAAGAAAATTGCTGAACAACTTTCTGATAAATTGTTGCAATAAAAAATTAATAATTTTCAGAAAATTCTGATTGATGATATTTGCTCTGATGTTCCTAATGCTTTTTGGCATAGAAGAAAACATATTGTTGACTTGCCTTATGTTAAAGATTTTGATGAAAAGAACATTCCTACTAAAGCTTGCCCTGTTCAGATGAATGCTGAAACTGTTGAATTTTGCAAAAAAGAAATCAATGATTTACTTCAGAAAAAACTCATAAGGAATAGCAAGTCCCCCTGGTCTTGTGTTGCTTTCTATGTTCAAAAAAATGCTAAGATTGAGAGAGGAACCCCTCGCTTTGTCATCAATTATAAGCCCTTGAATAAAGTCTTAGAATGGGTCAGGTATCCCATACCCAACAAAAATGATTTAGTTCATAGCTTAAGTAAGGCTGTAGTATTTTCCAAGTTTGACATGAAATCTGGATTCTAGCAGATCTAGATTAGTGAGAATGATAGGTATAAAACTGCTTTTACCACTCCTTTTGGTCATTATGAGTGGAATGTGATGCCTTTTGGTTTTAAGAATGCCCCTAGTGAATTCCAAAATATTATGAATGATATTTTCAATTCTTTAAGCCATTTCACCATTGTTTATATTGATGATATTCTTGTTTATTCCATCTCTATTGATGAACACCGGAAACATTTGCATTCGTTTCTAGAAACTATCAAAAGAAATGGTCTTGTTGTCTCTGCTAAGAAAATCAAATTGTTTCAAACAAAAGTTCGCTTCCTTGGCTATGACATCTCTGAAGGACAAATTTGTCCTATAGATAGAGCCATTCAATTTGCTAATAAGTTTCCTGATGTTATTACTGATAAAACTCAACTCTAGAGATTTCTTGGGTCCTTGAACTATGTTGCTGATTTCGACAAAGATATGAGGAAACAATGTAAACCCCTTTTTTATTGGATCCAACAAAGGAATGTCTTCCTTCATTGATCCTCAAGGATTGATTATTTTGAAAACTTATTTTAACAGTACCATCAAGATATTGTTGAATATGTGTGAGATCTAGCTTATCAAAAACAAGTTTAGCAAGAGAGGATTCTTGTTCCAACAACCATTCAGTGGGAAGCTTAGAGGCTGTTTGGTTCATCAATTTCTATAACTCATATCTCTGTTTCCATAACTTATAACTCAAAAATGGTAGGGACTTACAGCTAGAAGTCCATTTGGCACCACCATAACTCTGTTTCTATCACTCAATTTTCTGATTTTTGAGTTATGGAAACTGAAAACACGTTTTAGTTGTTTTCAGTTTCCATAACTCATAACTCAATGGCATTTTTGTAATTAAACACACATAAAGGGACCCACTATCAGGGTCAGCTGCAACTTTTGACCATTTTTTTTCTTTCTTCTCCACTTTTCTTTCTTTTTTCACTAGTCTCCTTTGGTTGGGTTCTTTCTTTCTTTTTCTTTTCTTTTTTTTTTATTCTTCTTTCATTGGTTTCCGTTGGCTGGGTTTTTTTTTTTTTTTTTTTTTTCCTTCTTCTTTCACTGGGTTCGGGTTTTTTTTTTTTGTTGTTCTTTCACTAGGTTCTTTTTTTGGTTGGGTTTATTTTGTTCTTCATCAGGTTTCTGGGTTCAGTTCTTTCTTTCTTTCTTTTTTTTTTTTTTTTTCTTTTTTTTTCCTTCTTCTTTCACTGGGTTCGGGTTTCTCGGTTTTTTTTTTTTTTTTTTTTTTTTTTTTTGGGGTTCTTTTTTTGGCTGGGTTTCTTTTGTTCTTCATCAGGTTTTTGGGTTCAATTCTTTCTTTCTTTCTTTCTTTCTTTTTTTTTCTTTTTATTTTCACTGGGTTCGGTGATACTGAAAAAAAAAAAAGAAAAAAAGTTGCACTGAGTGACAGGTATGGGGCCCACAAACAGTGTGAAAAATATTAAGTGATGATAAGCGAGTGATGGTGCCAAACAGGTAGGGAATTTTAAGTGATGGGTGATGAGTAATGAGTAATGAGTGATGAGTGACGAAAATTGAGTGATGAAAAAAAGGGATCAAAACACGGCCTTAACATCTTGCAATTGAATCATTTTTGGAACTTGAATTTTAGCATCAGAGGTTGAACATTTGATTAACATGGTTTTACCAGAAGGTTCTCTATTAATCCAAGCACCAGGATTTAATTAAGTACCTAACAGTCTATAATAAATACGATAAATCAAAGAAAAAGGCTTATTGCCTTCTTCCATGTGATAGCCAGATGAAGCAATATTCAAAGTTAAAGCTTTAACAATATTAGAATCATCCAAAGCAACAGTAATATCAGGATAACAATTAAAATATACAGGACAGTCATAAAAAGAAGCAGTAATCATACCAAGAATGCTATCTTTAAAGTTCTTAAATCTAACATCTCTTAAACACATGAGAATAGAAGCATTTATACCTTTTCGAGTGAGTGGTTTAACAGCAACTTGAACCATATCAATATGTAAATAACTGAATTTTTAGCAATAAATTCATTAATATTTCTTTTAGCAAACAAGTAGCATTTTTCATGAGTTCTTGAAATAAAAAATTTTTGTTCAACAGTTCTAACTTTATAGGTAGAATGGAAAGTATTTTCATCCCCACTAGTTTTATAAACAGTTTTAGTATCAACTTTGGGGATATTCCATTTCTAGAAATCAGGAAACTCACTTTCTTCAACAGTGTGATTTTCTTCATTTACAATATCAGGAGGACAACCAGTCCTAGAGTTGACAAAGGAGTTGGATCTCCACAACCTATCCATACTATCCCAGGCTTAACTCTTAATTATCATGTTTTTCATAACACCGTTGCATTTCGTAACACATACTCTAGTCAACGCTATACCTCTCATGCCCTACATATTCTCTCTAACTTAAACGGGCCTTACTGCTTGGTTCTGGGAATTCACTTTCCGACACAGGTGGCGCCAACGATGGTAAAAAAAAAACGCGGCTATAGACAAACCTAATGTAGGGGGCTTTAGCCGCGTTTAAAAATGCAGCTATAGGACTAACTAACAGTCGTGTTTAAAAATGTAGCTATAGGGCTAGGCTATAACTGCTTTTTAAACGCAGCCCAAAGCAAGTTTATAGCCACGTTTTCGGCAAACGCAGCTATAGGTCTTAGTCTATGGCTGTGAGTGGAAAAACGTAGCTATAGGCTCAGACTTGTAGTCGCGATTAAAAAAAACGCGGCTATACACCCACAGGGGGCTATTGTCGCGTAGAATAAGCTGTGTTTGTAAACGTGGCTATAGCTTATAGTTGCGTTTTTAGGGTCTATAGCTGCATTTTTGAAACACGGCTATAGCCTGCGTTTTTTGTAGTGTAGGACAAAAATTGTGTAATTTTTTGTAGACCTATCTTTTATCTGAGATAGAATACCTTATGTTCACCCCAATACTATAAAAAATAATACATGTTGGGAATATATAGTTGGGAAGGAAAGAACAAATTGAAGGTTTTGAGTGAGGCACGTAAAATGTTTTTTTTAAGATTAGATTTGTCCCCACTCCACTTAGTTTGCTAAGGGTTACACCAATAGTCTCTAGAACACAACAAAACCTAAGTATTTGTAGACTTGGTATCTGCAAATACTCAAAGAACTTCTAAAGAAAGTGTGATATATAGAAAAATTGTTCATTAAAAAAAATGTAGAAAAATTATGAAAGATGCAAGAAATAATTGAATTTGTTCTCTGTATATAAATGTAATGAGAATCAAATGATTAGACATCTTGAAAGGACACCAAGACTGGTTGTGTTAAGCTATTTGGAGCCTAATTGTATTTGATCCAGATTATGACCCGATTCGATATAAAAGTGTTATAGCATTTTTTAGGATTTTACGAATCATGTAAATATTGTCTTGCGTGATTGTTTTTCTTTGGCGCATATTTTTTCTTTATTTTGCATCTCAAAAATCTAGGAATTTAGTGAGTATTCCCTACTGTTTAAGGCCTACAAATTATATATATGGTTTTGACCCTGTAAAATAAAAATTTGAACACTTTGATCCTAATTTTTTTTAAAATTTGAATTGAAATAAACTTGAATATGATACTCTTAACAATACATTGGCCCTTTTAAATAAAAAAGTAAATATATATATATATATATATATATATATATAAACAAATCAATTTAAAATAAAATCTAGAAAAAAAAGTAAGTCCAACAATAAAAGTAGATTTGTTTATCTTAAGCTTCAAAAAAGTCCATTTAGATCTTAATAAATTTGAAAAAGATTTAGTTTATAAGATTGATAATGAAGCAATCTTGCAATGGTTTCAAAATTTGAAAAAGGAAATTGAAACATTTTATTTATTTGCGTTTTTTATACATTTTTTTTTTTATGATATTGATATATTCAAGTTCTCTTTTGTTTTGATTCTCCACAAAAAAGAAAAAAAAATGTTCTCTTTTATTTTAGATTTTGTATAATTTATGTTTCTTAATGACCCCGAGAAAAGAATTCTAGAGTCACTAATGGCTATACAATTGTTTTTCTTGGATATGAATTTATTTTTTCTGAACTTCTTGGATATGCATTCCATCAAAGATAGATACTCACCATGAACACATCACCTGTGAGGAACAAAAAGGATGAAGGGGAGGACTCGAAACCAATCCACTTTTCATCCTTTGTTTGTATCTCCAATCCAGGGACATGATTTCGATGAAGTATAGTTGTGAAGGACTTGTCAGTGTGTATTGGAAGACCTAGTTTAGTCTCTTTGTCATCCATTTCCCTATATTTGTGCAAAGGTAAACGGTAAATGGTGTCTTCCATGTGAGGCGTACATTTGAACTTTTGAGTTTCTTCCCAACTCATTGCATTAACTATGCAAAGCTTTTCATAGAGAGCAAAATTGAGGCCTTTGGCCCAAATATTCAATAGGATTAAGGTCCTGCGTTTTGGTTTTTGTTGGAAGATCAAACAAAGCCTTTAAGGGCCCAAGGATTTGGCTGTGGAGCTTTGAAGAAACATTTTCATGCATGTGAGAGAGTGAAAAAAAAAAGGGAGACATTTTTCTTTGTTCAAGTTACACATAGAAAGATAAATTGGTGGAGTTCTCATGGAGTTTTTGAGTGCTACAACCATGGAGAGTTGGAGTATTCAGAGGAAGATTTTGCTACTGGCTTTGTGGTGAGATTTCATTTACTCCTTGATAGGCCAAGAATGTATTGACCCCTTGTGATAAATTAACCAGTTAATTTAGCCAAGTGAATTAATTAAGTTAATTAGCATGCAAGGTGTGTGGTAGTACAAACAAATAACCAATAAACTAAAGTGCAGCGGAAATTAAATTGACACGGTGATTTGTTTACGAATGGCAAAAACCTACACGGCAAAAACCCCCACCGGGTGATTTTAAGGTCACCACTCCCAAGAATCCACTATTATCAAAACAAGCGGTTACAAGTAAAAGAATCCCAGTACCTTATACCAACTTACAGTTGAACCTTTACCCTAATACCCAATTAGACTTGTTCTATAGTGACAATCTCTCCTTTTCAATGCACGGCTCCTAGTATGTGACTAACCAATAGATGCATGGATCCTAGTACGTGACTTGATCACCAACTTGAGAAAGATGTTGGCTGCAAAGTTCTTCAGTTCATCACATGATGAAGATCATGAAACTCCTTGGTCACAAAACCCTAAGGTGTACAAACACAGCAGCTTCTTCAAGAGAAAGATGAACTAGGGCAAATTCTGTTTCTGGTCACAATTTGCATGAACACAACTTTGCTTCACATTTACGCAACCTTTTACGGCCCTTAAAATAATCTTTATATATGTTTAGGGTTGTGAGAAAGAAAGCCTAAACACATACTCACAGATTGGAGTGAAATCAATTCTGAAAAACTGAGTTTTATAAACCTCGATAGATGCTAGTTGACGAGCTTTAAAATCCAGCACTTCTTCACTTGGTTCTTGAACAGACTTGCATGGCTTTAACACTTGAACTTGAAACCTCGTTTCTCGAAGCGTTAAACACATCCTAGATCTACCTAATTACAAGTAAAGTGCGTTTTATCAAAGGATTAGCCAATTACATGAAATATTGATATTTGTTTCTAACATCAAATCACATATGTTCTAACAAAATCACATTTTGGCAATCTGTGACAAAACTATAACAAACAAATGAACATATGAGAGAAGTCATAAATCACTCAACCCATATTCACTTGTTGAATACAATAAAATCTATCTTAACACAAACTCTTGAAAAATTTTGCAAGAAGAGAGTTTATGGCAAGTAGACTTTGACAACCTGTAGTTCTGAAACACTTTAAACAAAACTCATCAAGGCATCTTAGTGTGAAACAGAAATATAAGATTGTATACAAGAAATAAGAAACATGTGTATAAAGAGAGAAAAGAAACAACACATGGAAAGATAGGTGAATAACATACATCAATATATATATATATAAACCAAATATAAGTACAATGTATGTCAAGTGGTCACAAGACCAATGTACAAGAGATAATGTATCTAAAATAGAAAGAAAAGAAAAGATACAAGAATCTTCACTACATTTCTCATATACACACTCCCTCTATCACAAAAACTCCTATACTAACACTCCCCCTATGAGTATAACTACTCTAATCTCAAAACTACTTCCCCTTTTTGTCATAAGTGACAAAGGGCAAGTACATCATGTAAACATCTCGTCATCATTGGGTGAGCTAGCACCATTATCCTTATCAGCATCCTCACTGCTGGAGCCATTGTCACTCTCATCCTCAAACGCTGATGGTGAAGGAGAAGAAGCAGCAGTGAAACCACCTATGACAGCCTGTTGTCGTGCAATACGACTGACATGAGTGTTCAAATGACACAACTCATCACTAAGAGTGTCAAGGCGAGTATCCATAAGCACAAGCTGTGCCATGATGGCCTCAAGCATCACTCCACCTGCAAATGACGAAGGGGTAGAGGTGGATGGAGCGGTAGAAGCTGGAGGAGCTGCCGTCTATGTCTAAGGCTGCCTCGATCTGAGCTGTGCCTTGCTCTATCGAATGGTAGCAGTGTCTATGGCACCCATCATGGAAAAATGAGGAGAGACAGGAAAGGGGACGGAAAAATGGTGAAGTATCCGAGTGATAGTCGAAGGAAACAATGAGCTTATCACGGGTCACCATATCCCTATAGACATCTATGAGGGATAGAATAAAGTGAGAAGGGAAGTCGATAGAGATATCCTCTAAAAGGAACAACAAAAATCAAGCACAAGGCTCTGTAATGGAGTTATAGTGAGACAAAGGATGAAGAACGAATGTCATCACCATGTTAAGGAACCTCGGACCTTTTGTAAACCCCGAGTAAGGGGTGTTTTGACGGTCACCCCAAGAAGAAGGTGTCTTACAAAAGCAAGACGAGAGTTCGTCTTTAAACACTGTCCTCAGATGCTCATAGCCAGGGTAGTCAGGATGCGCTACCCTAGGGACGTGTAGTACCTCGAATGCGAGAGAAGAAATGAGGTATTGAAGTATTGACTCTGTGTATATTGAAGTAAAACTCCTGTATGATCACAGGGGGACAAGTGACCGGGACGCCACACAATGACTTCCAACCCTTACTATGAATGACAGTGGGTAGGTCAGTGTCGGAAAAGTTTAACAAAATGACATGGCGTTCTGAATGAATGCCTCGTCTACAAAAGTTCTCCGAGAAGTTCTTTTGGGCTTCATCATCATGAAACCGAACATAATAAGATGTAGGGTTAGAGGAAGAAGATGCGCTAGAGCGTATAGGGTTTTAGGATGGAGTAGATTTGTGCTTAGGTGTCATAGAAGCAGACTAACGCAAGAAAGAGAAAGAGAAAGAGAAAGAGAAAGAGAGAGAGACAATCAGAAAAGTACCAACACAGTAGATCGAGATGTGTCGAGAGGTGTCCACAGTGAAGGTGGCTCGATGGATCGAGGAAGCTGTTGAGAAGCTATCGAGCAAACAGAAGGTATCTTGATGGATCAAGCAGCTATCGAGAATGTGATAAAAAGCAACTGAAAGGTCTCGATAGATATCTTAGCTGTGGAGAGGTGTCCAGCAACTGTCGAGATTGCTTAAAAACAGTTCTTCAAGAATAGAAAAACACAGATATGAATGTAATTAAGCATGCTATACAACCAAAGATCCAAACAACATTTTAAGCTCTCAAAATCATCTCTCAACAAGAAAAATGTTAAGAACATAGATCCAAAGCGCACACACACACACACATTAAATACGTCTAACCAATTTCATATTTCAAAAACAAGTTAAGACAATTTAGTGAGCATACATTTACAAAAGTATTCCTTGTGATGACCAAATCACAGTGTACCTACACATGTATCAAAATTAGCAAAGAATTTTGCATGTTGTGTGTGAAAAACATTGCAAGATTACATAAATGTCTACATGTTATGACGATTTAAGATATGAAAAAATCACTTTAACTCACACACAATCATAATTGTTTGATGGGGACTATCACCTTCGATGTACATCCTATAACTCCCACATCTCCTAGAATACACGCTTGCAATCATATATAAAGTATTTTAACCTTTTTGCTTTTATTTTTCTTTGCATATTTTTCTTTTAAGCAAATCATGCATGGGCATATAAGAGATAGAAAAGAAATACCCAATGATGTTAGGCATTTGACATTCCACTTTTGCTATGCCGAAGCATACAAATGTCATATCATGATTGGCGGGCAACAGTTGTGAGATGATTATTTATGCATTTCTCTTAGGATTTTTTAGTCCTTCCCGTCAAAAAGATGTTGGAAATATGCATATACGCAGCGGAAAATAAACGGATCTACTTCATTCAGAATTGATAACATGCATAATGTAAGTTTCAGAATCTAGAACAAGAGAGTGTACCTTGGTGCAGCGAATTTCAAAACCAAAGATGAAAAGTTCTCAAGAACACTTTCAATCTTTACTCCAATTCCACTAACGCCCAAGATGTGTGGTTTCTCCATCAGTTATTTCTTAAAGAGAATGAAAGAGTGTCCAACACTCACATACATGTATTTTTCATAAACTTGTTGTGTGTCACTAATTCTGTATGTTTCTTTTCTAATAACTGGTTATCTAATTGGGCTAGTCTTTTTGAGCCTTTCCAATTGGGTTCTAATTTGTGGCTTGGAGTGGGACCAAAAAGGAACAAATAAGACACTAGTTTCAATGGGCCTTGGGCTTTTCTGTCAACTTTTGACAAGTCTAAAGTTACCATTAATTATATTTAATACCACTATATAAATATAATTGCACTCTAGGCCTTATTAATAAATTATATCCCAAGACTTTATTGTACATGCAACCACTTCATAAAATATTCGTAATAATATAAAGTTGTGAAAATAGACTGCCACTTTATAAATTACTAAATCTTAATCCATGAGTATCTTGTTTAATTCTTTAAGTTATTCATCATATATTTATAAAATCCAATTTCATAAATATATATTTTAGTAACTATTTACTAAAATAGTTAGGCCTAACATTCTGAATAAGAAACCCATTAAACTTATCTCAAGGGAATATTTTGTATCTCCGTTAAGAGACTATGAATTCCATCTTGAGAATATATGTTCCATCAACACTAAATGTAGTTGCCCAACATACTGAGGTTTTGACCGTTACTTTAGATCTCACTCCTGATATATCAAAGCAACCTACACTTTATGATCAGGTCCATTATTCTTTCAGGATTAAGAGTTCATGCAAATATAAGTCGTGAGATTTATTATTCAATTGACAGTCTTTAGGAAAATAATAAATCTCACAGCGGTCCAGTTCAATGTCTTAACTCTTAAAACATATCAACATATTAACTAGAAGTCACCACTTCCATGATCAAGACAAATCATCTTAGTTGACATATTATAGTCTTTGTAGATGAAATGCCCAATTTCATCACTGACTATGAACCAAATTCTAAGTTTACAAAGAACTTGTGACTTATATGTTCTGTGACTAAATCACATAAATCACATACTATACATCTCATGGACTATATGATAATGTCCAAATATTCATGTTACCATTATTTCAGATAATAATAAAACAACTTTATTAATAACAATATTAAGTCATACATCATGTCATACATAATGTCATACATAATATAGTACATAGCATCATACAATAGGATTCTATGGCATAAATCCCAACAATCTCTCACTTGCCCTAAAGACTATTGTGCACTAATCTAACTCCCATTCCCTCCAAATGTGACTCGAAGGTCCTTTGAGGCAAGGTTTTGGTAAAGGGATCTGCTAAATTACTTGCACTTTCAATCTTTGCTACCACCACATCTCCACGAGCAATAATATCTCTAATGATATGATACTTTCTCTCAATGTGCTTTCCTTTCTTATGATTCCTTGGATCTTTTGACTGTGCAATTGCACCACTATTGTTGCAAAACAATGTGATGGGAACTTGTGCCATTTTCATTACACCAAGGTCAGAAAGAAATTTCTTAAGCCATATAGCTTCCTTTGCTGCTTCACAAGTAGCAACATATTCTGCTTCCATGGTGGAGTTTGCAATACAGGATTGCTTGACACTCCTCCAAGTTATGGCTCCACCTCCCAAGGTAAAAACATATCCTAATGTGGATTTTCTGAAATCTAGATCCGATTGAAAATCTGAATCTGTATAGCCAATTGGTATCAAATCCTCATTTCGGTAAACAAGCATATAATCTCTCGTTCTCCGTAGATACTTGAAAATATGCTTTACAGTTTGCCAATGTTTTGGTCCTGGATTTGATTGATATCGGCTGACCATGCCAACTGAATAACAAATATCTGGTCTAGTACAAAGCATGGCATACATGAGACTTCCTATTGCAGAAGCATAAGGAACTTGTCTCATCATATCTACTTCCTCTTGAGTCTTAGGCCTTTGTTCATTAGACAGAGGAACTCCATGTCTAAAAGGAAGTAATCCTTTCTTGGAGTTTTGCATGCTAAACTGTTTTAGAACTTTATCTATATATCCAGCTTGTGATAAGCCTAACATCTTATTCTTGCGATCTCGCCAAAACTTGATCCCTAGAATAAAGTTAGCCTCACCCAAGTCCTTCATATCAAATTGGTTTAACAACCAAACCTTTACTAATGACATTACCCCTACATCATTCCCAATATGTAGAATATCATTAACATAAAGTACTAGGAACATTACTACTTTATCTTGATGTCTTTTGTACACATATGATTCATCAAGATTTTGTTCAAAACCAAAAGATTTGATTGCTTGATCAAATTTGATGTTCCATGATCTAGATGCTTGCTTAAGTCTATAAATGGACCTTTTCAACTTGCATACCATATGCTCTTGGTTCTTAGCAATGAAACCTTCCGGTTGCATCATATAGATTTCCTCGTCAAGATTGCCATTGAGAAATGCAGTCTTGACATCCATTTTCCAAATCTCATAATCATAATGAGTAGTAATGGATAAGAGAATTCTGATAGATTTAAGCATTGCTATTGGTGAAAAGGTTTCTTCATAATCAATACCTTCTTTTTGTGTATACCTTTTTGCCACTAGCCTTGCTTTAAAGGTTTCAACCTTTCCATCTATCCCTTTCTTCCTCTTGTAAACCCATTTGCAACCAACAGGTTTAATACCGTTAAGCGCCTTTACAAGATCCCAAACTTGATTGGAATATATGGAATCTAATTCAGATTTCATAGCTTTGACCCAATGATGAGCATCTATTTCATTCATTGCCTTTTCATGAGTGTAGGGATCTGATTCAGCCTCTTCTGAGATAGCTTCATAAGTTTCTTCCAAATCTATGAATCTTATAGGAGGCCAAACAATTCTCCCATTACGACGAGTCACTTGTGTACTAGACATCTCATCAGTAGTATTTTGTGGTGTATCCAATACAACCACATCATCCCTAGTTTCATCTATTCTTTGTTCAACTACAGGTTCATTCATTTCAGCCAAAACAATTTTATTTCTAGGATCAAAATTATTCATATAATCATCTTCCAAAAATTTGGCATGTGTGCTAACAAACACTTTGTTATCTTTATGATTATGGAATAAATAACCCTTTGTTTCTTTTGAATATCCTAAAAACATGCATACTTTGGTTTTAGTTTCCAACTTATCAGACTTCATTTTCAACACATGTGCTAGACATCCCCAAATGTGGAGATATTTCATACTAGGCTTACGCCCACTCCATAATTCCTTAGGTGTGTTAGGAACAGATTTTGATGGAAATAAATTCAAAATATGCATTGCGGTTTTTAGTGCATATCCCCAAAAAGAAACTGGTAAAGTTGAGTAACTCATCATGGACCTAACCATTTCCAAAAGAGTTCTATTTCTTCTTTCTGTTACACCATTCTGTTGGGGAGTTCCAGGTGTAGTCAATTGGGATATGATCCCATTTTGAGTTAAATAATCCTTGAAATCCCCAAGAAGGTATTCGCCACCACGATCAGATCGGATGGCTTTTATGCGTTTACCTAATTGATTCTCAACTTCAGCCCTAAACTCTTTGAACTTTTCAAAGGCTTCGGACTTCCGTCTCATTAGATATACACATAACCATATCTTAAGTAATCATCGGTAAAAGTGATGAAGTACTCATAACCTCCTTTAGCTTGGGTTGACATAGGACCACAAACATCCGTATGAACTAATTCAAGCAACTCTTGGGCTCTTCTACCTTTTATATTAAAAGATTGTTTGGTCATTTTCCTTCCAAACAAGATTCACAAACTGGGAATTCATCAAAATCCAATGGCTCTAGGAGTCCATCTTTGATTAGTCTTTGAATTCTGTTTGGATTAATATGACCTAAACGCAAGTGCCAAATATATGCTTCATTAGTAGAAGAAAACTTTCTCTTTAATGATTTTACATGAGAGTTATTATCTAATTCAGAATTATATAATTCATGCTTATCAGGAGTTAAAATATAAAGAACATCCACAATATTGCTAGAACAGATAAACATTTTACCCTTCTTTATTACAACATTGTCTTTAAGGATAACACAATATCCATGTTTACCCAAATAAATTGTAGAAATTAAATTCTTACGAACATTAGGTACATACAGACAGTCTTCTAATATTAAAACTCTAGATTCAAAACATATATTAAAAACACCAATAGCTACAACTGGAATCCTGCTCCTATCAGCCAAAGTAAGAAACAATTCTCCTTCTTTAAGTTTTCTGGTCTCCTGGAACCCCTGCAAAGAATTGTAGATATGATTAGTACAATTTGAATCCACACACCAGGAATCTGTGGGATTTTGTACCAAACATATTTTAAGGAAGAAAGAACTATTCATACCCTTATTATTGGCAGCCTTGAATTTTGGACAATTCGTCTTCCAATGTCCTTTCTCACCACAATGGAAACACTTTCCTTTGATTTTCTTTCCTTTATCAGCAATCCCTAAGACAATTTGTTTACCTTCTTGTTTGGTGAAGTCCTTTTTCTTCTTCTTCTTACCCTTGCCTTTCGATTTAGGTTGAGAAGTAGAAGCTTCACCAACATTGGCTTTAACATTGGAAGTACCAAGAATGCCTTCTGCCGCTACCAATTCATTCATTAATTCAGACAAGGTATAAATTTTTTTGTTCATGTTATAGTTAAGTTTGAATTCCTTGAATGATTCTAGTAGCGACTGGGGTATCATATCCACTTGGGATTCTCCATCAATATCGACACCTAAAACTTCCAATGTATTCAGATTAGACATCATTGTAAGACAATGCTCCCTCACTGAACTACCTTCAGCCATTTTGGTATTATAAATTTGTCTTATAGTTTCTTGCCTTGCAGAACGGCCTTACTCACCAAGCATCTCCTTCAGACTTAGCATAATGTCCGAAGCTAGTTCTACATCTTGCATCTGATACTGTAGAACATTTGAGATAGATGCTAGGATGTAGCACTTGGCCATTTCATTAGATTTCTGCCAACGATCATATCGTTGTTTTTCCTTAAGAGGAGCATTTAATGAAGGAAAGCTAGGACATGGTTTAGTAAGCACATATTTGTGCTCTTCAGCTGTGAGAACTATGTCCAAATTTCTTTTCCAGTCAACATAATTGGATCCAGTCAGTTTGTTTTGATTAAGAATAGTAACAAGTGGGCTAAATGATGCCATGTTCAAATTTGAAAATAATAAACATGAATATAATAAGTAAACTGGACATTATCAATTTAGCATATAAACATACAATATGGAATCTTAATAAAACCATAAAATAATTATGCAACGACAACCCAATCCATGTCTATAATTCTTTGGTAGCAAGTTTATTATAAACACATTAATTGATTGAGAACTATTCTCATTATTAGTGCTATCATGATAACTCTTATCAAATACTAATAATATGCTGTATTACCTTTAGCCTCTAATTAATAATGACATAGCTCCTTTGGGAGGTTAATATTACACTTAGTCTAGTGTACACCATTATCTAAAATCATGTGTAGCCACATTTCATCTCCCTTTATAGTGTTTAAACTTGTAGTACCATGGAACAAAACACCCTCCTTTGGGATTACAAGGCATATACGCCAAGATGAGGTGCTTGTCCACACTATTTTAAATAGGTAAGTTCAATCTTGTAGTACTATGAAGTAAACACCCTCCTTTGGGATCGTGAGGCATATATGCCAAGACGAGGTGCCTCTTCACACTACTATGAACCGATAATGGAGGCAGTGAGATGCAACCCTTGTATCTCTCTCCCACTAGATGTTTTAAATTAAAGGTTTTTAATTGTTTAATACATATATAAACTAATTACACAAAGCCTTGCTATGCATACATGTAAAAAACAAGTGTCTGAATTTTTGGCAACTGGTTTTGGCGACTCGCCCAGTTGCGAGACTCCAGTTGCGAGTTGGCGACTTGTTTTGGCGACTAGCCTAGTCGCGAGACTCTAGTCGCGAAGTTCATACAGAAGCTTTCGCGACTCACTCGCGACTCACTCTCCAGTTGCGAAGTTCATACAGAAGCTTTTGCGACTCACTCGCGACTCGCTCGCCAGTCACGAAAAATGCCCAGAAACAACCATTTTTTCTGTTAATCGTTTTTGATGTTTCCAATGAACAAAATACATTCTTAATGATAAAAAACGATTAGATTAAGATTAAAACTTGAATTCCATTGATGTTAAAGTGTTAAAATTTAATTTTACATAGTTAAAATCAAACTTAAATCACATCATAACATCAAAATCAGTTTTAATCAAACAATAGTTTCAAAAACTATAATATGCAAAAAAATGACTGCAGAATTTTCACAACTATGAAAATAATTCCCTTTAATTCTAAACTCACTAAACATACAGATTCGAAAATGAAGACCGCTCTGATACCAATTGTTGGAAATATGCATATATGCAACGGAAAATAAACGGATCTACTTCATTCAGAATTGATAACATGCATAATGTAAGTTTCAGAATATAGAACAAGAGAGTGTACCTTGGTGTAGCGAATTTCAAAACCAAAGATGAAAAGTTCTCAGGAACACTTTCAATCTTTACTCCAATTCCACTAACGCCCAAGATATGTGGTCTCTCAATCAGTTATTTCTTAAAGAGAATGAAAGAGTGTCCAACACTCACATACATGTATTTTTCAGAAACTTGTTGTGTGTCACTAATTCTATATGTTTCTCTTCTAATAACTGGTTATCTGATTGGGCTAGCCTTTTTGGGCCTTTTCAATTGAGCTCTAATTTGTGGCTTGGAGTGGGATCAAAAGGGAACAAATAAGACACTAGCTCCAATGGGCCTTGGGCTTTTCTGTCAACTCTTGACAAGTCTAAAGTTACTATTAATTATATTTAATACCACTATATAAATATAATTGCACTATAGGCCTTATTAATAAATTATATCCCAAGACTTTATTGTACATGCAACCACTTCATAAAATATTCGTAGTAATACAAAGTTGTGAAAGTAGACTGCCACTTTGTAAATTACTACATCTTAATCCTTGAGTATCTGGTTTAATCCTTTAAGTTATTCATCATATATTTATGAAATCCAATTTCATAAATATATACTTTAGTAACTATTTACTAAAGTAGTTAGGCCTAACATTTTGAATAACAAACCCATTAAACTTATCTCAAGGGAATATTTTGTATCTTCGTTAAGAGACTATGAATTCCATCTTGAGAATATATGTTCCATCAACACTAAATGTAGTTGCCCAACATATTAAGGTTTTGACTGTTACTTTAGATCTCACTCCTGATATATCAAAGCAACCTACATTTCATGATCAGGTCCATTATTCTTTCAGGATTAAGAGTTCATGCAAATATAAGTCGTGAGATTTATTATTCAATTAACAGTCTTTATGAGAATAATAAATCTCACAGCGGTCTAGTTCAATATGTCTTAACTCTTAAAACATATCAACATATCAACTAGAAGTTACCACTTTTATGATCAAGACAAATCATTTTAGTTGACATGTTATAGTCTTCGCAGATGAAATGCCCAATTTCATCATCGACTACGAACCAAATTCTGAGTTTATAAAGAACTTGTGACTTATATCTTCTGTGACTAAATCACATAAATCACATACTATGCATCTTATGGACTATATGATAATGTCCAAATATTCATGTTACCATTATTTCAGATAATAATAAAACAACTTTATTAATAACAATATTAAGTCATACATCATGTCATACATAATATAGTACATAGCATCATACAATAGGATTCTAGGGCACAAATCCCAACCAAAGAGTGATATGAGTGTTAAGTACAAGAGATTACTTAACCTTACTCATCACAAACACAAGCCACAAAACTCACTTGCTTAGTTATGCATAGAGATGCTCTAAGCTACAAAAGATACAAAGTTTAGAAAACTTTACTTCAATGGCCATCCAAGGTACACAAGTACCAATGTACACAAACACACTATTTTTGTATTTTTTTTTCTAAATTTTCAAATTTTTTTTATATGAAAAACGAAATAAAGCAAAATTGAAAAAATAAACAAACAAAAACATGTTAAAAAAAGCAATGTATAAAACTAAATGCAATTGCATGAGTAAGGAGGAGAAGAGAAGATTAATCCATGGAGATAACACCAATGTTTTGGCAAAGGAATTCAAACCGTTTACTATCAAGGGGTTTGGTGAGCAAGTCAGCCTTTTGATCATCATTGTGAACGAATTCAAGAGTGAGCGTACCATCTTTGACAAGCTCTCGAATGAAGTGATGTCGAATCCCTATGTGTTTGATTCGAGAATGTTGAACTGGTTTCTTAGAGATGTTGATGGCACTGGTATTGTCACAATAGATAGTAAGATGTTCTTGACAAATATCGTAATCATGGAGAAGTTTTTGCATCCATAGAAGTTGGGTGCAACAACTACCAGTAGCGATGTACTTAATCTTTGCAGTGGATAATGAGATGGAATTATGCTTTTTGCTTATCAAGGAGACAAGATTATTACTCATATAGAAACAATCCCTTGATGTACTCTTTCTATCATCAGCATTCCTAGCCCAGTCAGCGTCAGAATACCCAGCTAAGACATCATTTGTGTCTTTTCAAAGCAATCATATGAGACTCTTTAGGATTAGTCTGATATCTAGCACACACTCCTACATTGTAACTAATGTTAGGTCTACTAACAGTAAGATAAAGAAGACTACCTATCATGCTTCTATAAAGAGATGAATCTACACTTTTACCTAACAAGTCAACAGTGAGTTTAACATTTGGGCTCATAGGGGTTCTAACAAAACTAGCAGATTCCAAACCAAACGTTTTCACAAGATTTCTTGCATATTTAGATTGAGATAGAAAATATACTTGAATCTTGTTGACGAATCTACAAGCCAATGAAGTGAGTCAGCTCTCCAATCATGCTCATCTCGAACTCTCCTTGCATAAGTTTTGAGAAACTATGAGTAAGTTTATCCTTAGTCGACCCAAAGATGATATCATCAACATAGACTTGAGTAACTATCAACTCGTCGACTTCCCTTTTAATGAAGAGAGTTTGATCAGCCTTTCCTCTTGTGAAACCATGTGACACTAAATATTGTGTGAATCGATCATACCAAGCTCTAGGGACTTGTTTTAAACCATAAAATGCCTTCTTGAGGTATAACACATGATTCGGAAAGTGTGGATCAATGAATCCTTTTGGTTGAGCCCCATAGATATCTTCCTTAAGGAACCCATTTAAGAAATTAGTCTTTACATCCATTTGGTATAGCTTGAACTTCAAGTGACATGCTAGGGCTAGGAGAATTCTGATGGACTCTATGGGAGCTACTGGGAAAAATGTCTTATCATAGTCTACTCCTTCCATCTGAGAATATTCTTGAGCTACAAGATAAGGCTTGTTGTGAATCACATTACCCTTCTCATCAGTCTTATTGCAAAATATCCACTTTGTGCCAATGATGTGCTTACCCTCTGGTCAAGGTACTAGAGTTCAGACATTATTCCTCTGAAACTAAAGTAGTTGATCATGCATAACTTTAACCCAGCTTTCATCTTGAAGAGCTTCCTCAACTTTAGTGGGTTTAACCTGCGACAAGTAACAAGAATAAGACACAAAGTTAGCAAAGCATTTATCAACTGTACGCTTCCTTAGTATAAGTTCATTCATGTTTCCCATGATAACTTCAAGAGGATGATTCAATTTGATCCTGGAGGAAGGTCTTTTCTCTTCATGGGTTTCAAAATTAGGTGAAGTAGATATGTCTATTGAATCTTCAACAACACTTGGAGTATTGGGAGTACTAGGGGATGCGAGCTCTTGTTCAACGATTTCTTGAACTTCCCTAGGCTCAGGAGGAAGAATCTCTTTGGGGATTTCCTCACTAAATTTCTCAGAACTAGAATCTAAAGATTCATCAATAATAACATTTATTGTTTCCATTACCTTCATGGTTCTATTGTTGTATTCTCGATAAGCCTTGCTTGTAGAGGAGTATCCCAGAAATATTCTTTCATCGCTTCGGTAGTCAAATTTCCCTACATTCTCTCTATCCTTGAGAATGAAACAAGTTCTTCCAAAAATTCTGAAATACTTCACATTTGGCTTTCTTCCTTTCCATAACTCATATGGAGTCTTCTTAGTGCTAGGTCTAAAATACACCATATTTACCGTATGACATGCAGTGTCAACGGCTTCTCCCCGCAAGTTTCTATCCACATCCTTGTTGTACAACATGGCTCTAGCTATCTCTTGAATAACACTGTTCTTCCTTTCTACTACACCATTCTTTTGAGGAGTAATAGGAGTAAAGAATTCTTGAGATATACTTGATCTCGTGCAAAAGGACTCCATATATGAGTTCTCGAATTTCTTACCATGATCACTTCAAATTCAATCAGTTTTCAGGCTCTTCTCATTTTGCAATCTTGTGAACAAGGCTTCAACGTGCTCAGGAGCATCAGACTTGGATCATAGGAGGATGATCCAAGTGTACCTAATGAAGTCGTCTACCACAACCATGATGTATCTCTTTCCACCAATAGACTCGGTTTTAGTTGGACCTATAGGATCCAGATGTAGTAGCTCCAATGGTCTGGATGTAGTAGATGTCTGAGTGCTCGGATGTTTAGCTTTCGTCTGTTTCCCAAGCTGACATGGGCCATACACCACCTTGCTCACTCTATGGAGCTTTGGTATCCTTAAAACTGACTCATACTTAGATACAATTGAAAGGTGTTTGTAACTAGCATGTCCTATCCTTTGATGCCATAGATCTTCATTAGGTAAACGAATGCTATTGCACACAATATCAGCATCAGGAACTGAGCCATAACAATTTTCTAGAGTGCAAATGCCACTTATGAGTTTCTTTCCAGACTCATCCATGACAAGGCATTTTCCCTTTAAGAATAGAATCATGAAGTCTTGATCGCATATCTGACTTATGCTCAATATGTTCATTCTCAGACCTTTTACATATAGAACATTTGCAATGTCTGGCAGTCTAGGTAGAGAGATGATTCCTTTTCCTTTAATTTGTGATTTGCTCCCATCACCAAAAGTGACATTACCACCTTTCTTAGACTCGAAAACCTTGAAGAGATATCGGTCTCCAGTCATGTGTCTTGAGCAACCGCTGTCAAGGTACCACAAGCACATGTCCATAACCTTAAATGCGGACTTCATCATGAAGCACACTTTGTGCTTAGATGACAGATCAGTGGGAATGGTGTTTTCTCTCATCTCCCTTTTATGAACTAAACTTCTAACTTTCACTCTTCTCAAACGAATTCCTTTGCACATTTTCATTATGAGACAGTCTAGTTTCTTCTTTGTCAAGCTGAGATCTTTTTCGATAGTCATCATAATAGAATTCAAATAACTTTTAGACTTGCATTTTCTGATACACTCAAACAAGTAGAGATTAGAAAAACAAGATGTATTTGATAGCAAAGATCTCTTCAAGCCGATAGCAGGCATGATAACAGGGGTCAATAGATCACACAGCAAATATTAAAACCTAATCATAGTGTGTCTACTCTGATACCACTTAATAGGCCAAGAATGTATTGACCCCTTGAGATAAATTAATCAATTAATTTAGCCAAGTGAATTAATTAAGTTAATTAACATGCAAGGCGCGTGGTAGCACAAACAAATCACCAATAAATTAAAGTGCAACGGAAATCAAATTGACACGGTGATTTGTTTACGAATGGGGAAAACCTACATAGCAAAAACCCCACCGGGTGATTTTAAGGTCACCACTCCCGGGAATCCACTATTATTAAAACAAGCGGTTACAAGTAAAGGAATCCCAGTACCTTATACCAATCTACAATTGAACCCTTACCCCAATACCCAATTAGATTAGTTCTGTAATGACAATCTCTCATTTTCAATGCACGGCTCCCAGTACGTGACTTACCAATAGATGTGCAGATCCCAGTACGTGACTTGATTGTCAACTTAAGAAAGATGTTGGTTACAAAGTTCTTCAGTTCATCACACGATGAGGATCACGAAGCTCTTTGGTCACAAATTCCTAAGGTGTACAAACACAATAGCTTCTTCAAGAGAAAGATGAACTAGGGAAAATTCCGTCTCTAATTACAATTTGCATGAACACAACTTTGCTTCACAGTTGCGGAACCTTTTACGGCCCTTAAAATAATTTTTATATATGGTAAAGTCATCATTGGTCATTAGTCCTTGCTGCTTTTTGCTTGAATCCACTTATAGCCTTCTCCCTCTTTATTATACAATGATGGGTAATTTTTGTTTGTTTCAAAATATCAGGTATTGTAGGAATGGTGGGGCTAAACCCCTTTGGCCATGTCAAGTGGTCAGCCATCGAAAGCTGATATTCCTAAATGCAATTACTGCGGTGGTCCTCTTTGTTTTGAGTTCGAGGTATGCACATTGCGCCTTTATAAAATTTCCATAAAATGTTTCTTTTTGTTAGGTTTTAAGGTCTTAGGATTTTATGTATTTAGAACCTAATTTGTAATGTTGGCAAACCATGATCAAAACAATGTATTTAGTCTTGTTTAAGCTTGCTTAAAGTTGGTTTAATTTTGTAAAGTTGGAATCGAGAGACTGCAGAAGCATTGGAGCTTCTCGGCCTGGCTCGATCGATCGAATGTAATTCTCGATCGATCGAAAATCGGCCCAGATGCGTTTTTCTGCAGAATTCCAACTCAGCCCTAACTCTTTAAACGTCTAGGTTTTTATGTTTTTGCCCTAGGTATATAAGGCAAACCCTAGCTACGTTTTTAAGAGTTGCACAAGTTGTTTTGTTGCTCATACATTGCGGTTTTGCGTAAATCTCTTGTGAGATCTAGAGGAGCTTTCCTTTACACATAACTTAGGGTTTTCAAGATTAAGATTCTTCTACATCTTGATGATCAACTTGGTTGCTGCCTTTGGAACTTAAAGATTAACAAGTGAGGAGCTTGTACCTGATTGAAGGAAGACAAAAGAAAGAAGTAGTCCGTGGATTCGGAGCCTGCGCGTGGTTGTGTCAGGAAGTTACTACTGGTGGGTAGCATTAGGAAGTCAAGCGGGGTTGCTTGTAAGTCCTTTTGTAACAACTTCAATTCTTTCTTAGTGGATTCCGTTTTGCCTTGAGGATCGGTGGGTAAAATCCTCCCCAGGTTTTTTACCGGTTTGGTTTTCCTGGGTGATCATATCACTGTGTTATTTACTTTCCGCTGCTTTATATGTTTACATGCATGATATGATTTTGTAATTGTTTTAACCTAGAATTGCTTAATTTGACTAAGT